>JASSUY010025163.1:20322-35505 GCA_032466535.1 Forpus xanthops
CTTGGGTGGCATGGTTTAGTGGGAGGTGTCCCTGCCCCTGGCAGGGGGGTTGGAACTGGATGATCTTAAGGTCCTTTTCAACCCTAACTGTTCTATGATTCTATGATTTGCAGAATGTGCCAGTCCTGGTAAGATGTTTAGGGAAAATCAGTGCCACAGCATCGCAGTTCATGAACTGCAGAATTTTTCATCTTCTTTTCCAAAGATGGAACAGTAAAATGCGAAGCTGGATGTGGCTGTCCTTGTCTAGAGTATTTCTCCTTGTGCCAAGGATGCTGCCTGTCTACTAGATGTTAAGAGTTGTGGTAGATCAAATTTAGATTTTTAGGGCTCTTTGTTGCTTTTAACTTAGGGAAGGATACATGGTAAATGTAATTAGCTTTTTGTCTGAACACTGACTGTGAACAGCTAGAGATTAAGACCACTGAGATGTTCTGGGGTGCTCTATGCTGTTAGGAGGAGTTACTAAACATGCTGTGCACCTGTGGAAACACCACAGGAATATAAAGAAACTTTCTGTTAAACTGAAAGTTGTATTTGTAAGATTTAAGAATTTGCATCTGTTCTTAGTTGTTGACTGAAGTTTTTCTTAAGAGTGTTATCCCAAATAGCTATGAAATACTCCAGAGTTCTAGCAGTAGTGCACTCCTCAGGGCAGTGCTTGGGAAACCCCCAATGCAATCAGTGTGAAACATAAGGTTCTCAGAATTTTAAACCAGGAGGCACTCCTGGAACAACTGTATCCAGGCATGGTCCTTCCCTGGGTATATGTATTGTGATGCTTCTAGGGGAGGAAGCAAAGGCTGCCCTGCCAACTAGGGCTTCTCAGCAGCTGCTGTTGCGTGGTTTGCTGTATTAATACTGTTCTTGCACATCTTACAGCTGAAGTCCTGAGTGAAGAACCCATCCTCAAGTGGTATAAAGATGCACATCTTGCAAAAGGAAAGAGTGTTTTTCTGGAGCAAATGAAAAAGTTTGTTGAATGGCTCAAGAATGCTGAAGAAGGTAACCTGCAGCTTAGCTCACAAGTTGAGCTTGTTCATGTTGGCAACCTTAGTGCACTGATGCTTGTTTGTGAGGTGGGGTGGTTAATTGTCCCTCTGAGATGAGGTGTGTCCCCTGGTGCTGGCTGAGAAAGCTTGCCAGCACAATCCACATGGATCCAATAGCAGCTGTTACGCAGGGCAGCAGCTGGATGGGGGGGCTGACCTGTGAGTAGCCTGTTGACAAGATCTCTCTGTTCCAGAGTCTGAATCTGAAGCTGAAGAGGGTGACTGACCTGTGAAACTGTCCTTGGCAAAGCAAACGAGAGCTGTAGATAAGTGTCATGTCTCATGTGTCCTGATTCCTACATCCTACCTCCCTATATCAAGCATGATATAAGGGCTCTCATGGCAATTTCTTTTAACTGTTTTCTATAGTTATTGAGATACTGGATTTAGTTTTTAAAACCATGTTCTAAGTAGCTTACAGGAGCTGTTACAGATTTGACTCTAACCTGCATTTGTCCTTTCAGTTCTATTCTACCTCCTGTATTTTCTACTGTAATAATGTAATTTAAGGCCTTCCACAATGAAATCCATTTTACTTTTGGGGTTTTCTGTCTGTATTTGAGTACACATGATTATGGTGAATGAGATTTACGGCAGTTCTGTTTGCAAATGAGCCAGAACAAAGCCTCTAAAGCTGAGAGGCTGTGGCCTGTGTGGTAACTCAGTGTGATGTCAGCCTGCACCATGTGAGTCAGATAGTCCCGTTCATTGGTGGTTGTCTAACTCCTCAAGGTCTTTGTCACCTGTTCCCTACACTTCCAGCATAAAGCATTCCAGCTGCTGGTTGAGGCAGCTGCCCTACTCCTGGGAGGAAGCTCAGTGTCCTCCTGGAGAGAAGCTGCTACTGTGGCAGTGAAGGGTAGTGCTGGAAGGGTATGACGAGTGGCATCTCTGAACCTGCTGCCTCTCACAGCTGGTGGCCTGCACACCTGATGGGTAGCACAGCCTGTGAGGGGTCTGGCTACTTTACAGCAGCAGGTCTGGGGGGAGCCTTGCCGAGGCTCCCATGGCAGTCCAAGCAATACTGCTCCTCACGCAGCAACACAACAGCTTTCTTGAGCCAGCCAGGGGAGCAGCTTGCTTGAGCTGCTGCGTAAATGCATGAGTGCTGGAAGGTAAGGCAGACAAAACTGTCCCCTCCCACTGAAGTTTAGAGATCGTTTTATGTTGGCATTTGACATGTTAAACCAAACAGCTTATCTGCTCCGTGAAACTTTGCATTCTTAATGGAATTTCTCAGGACAGCTCGTAATTCAAGAAAAATACTTGGTAAAAGAGTGAAGTCTGTACTGGTGTAAGCTAATAATGAGCATTAACTGAAATACTGGTAACCAGAGTACACCTATTATAAATAAAATGAAATGAAAAAAATGATCCCAGAGATCACTGCTATTTCATTCAGTAACTACAGTAATCTTCCTCCTTACTTTGTAACTTTCTTTTTGAAACAAATAAAGGCCATCCTTACACTTAATGTCAAGGGCTGCAGTTATCTACCTGTTACAAGCATGAGTGTCCATAATCATTATTCACCAAGAAAATGCAGCCAGGTTCATAATTTTTCTTTAAGTAAGTTTTATTCCTGCAACTCGATGAAACTGGAATATCCAAAAATATGAATACACAGAAAAATAGCATAAATGCGCACAAGAAATAGCCCAAGATGAATACGAGACCTCCTTTTTAATAATTTGTAAAATGACGAATATGTTACTGGCATGTAAGTTCACAGCTTGGGAGTGGGTGGCTTGTTAATAGAGCAAGAGGAGGAACCTGAGTTTATGAAACTTTTTGTTAAACTGCTGTTAAACCAGAGCTCAAAATATCTGTATTTATTGATCTCTAGCAGTCCAGCTATGGAAAAATGTCCTTACCTGCTGTTCTGTATTGTGTGCCTTGGAAAAGGCCCCAGAACTTGCTCCATCATTGCCAGGTATTCTTTGTTGTTACAGGCCTGGAGGGAAATCAAGGCAGACATTTTTGTTCAGTGTTAGACAGAGTTGTCAGGAACCACCCACTAACTAGACTTTGATTTTAACAGTACCCTGCACCCCATAATCAATTCAGTTGAAGGAGAAAAGAGAGGCTGTAGACATCTGATTCTTCCAATAGGTTACAGGGGTGTGAATGGAGGTTTTTTCCCTTGACCCTTTTTTTTTTTCTCCCTTGTACCATAAATTTCAGGTTCTGACAATGCTGTCAGGATGACAGAATTTGGGTATTGAGTAGTATTTGCTGATGAAGCTGTGTCTTACTAGTGTGGTTTGGAAATGACAGATGTTAACAGGGTGATCCTTGTGTCAAGCTGCTTGTAGGAATCTTCAGCTGAGAAGTTCCTTTGTTCTTACAGCTTCTGTTCTCTCCTGCTTGGTGTAACAGAGAAATGCAGTTTCATTTCTGAAGCCATTCCTCGCAGTCCCCACATCCCTGTAGCATATTTTTTCCTAGCTGAGCAGCATTACGCATGCTGCGTTGAGGTTCACAGTTACCTACCAGAAAGAGTATTTCCAGTGTAGTATTCCATGGGAATGCAACCTGTGCTCCAGATGTCACAAGGCTGTGACCATCCCAATCCTGTGAAGAGATTCAGAAGATTCATGTTTATACCTGAGTGCAGCATACACTGCAGCAGCTCAAGCAGGACACTTTTTTCATCTAAAGCACGCTTCTATAGCATACAATAAGTCTTAGGTTGATCTTTCACCTAACAGGCTTCTACTGACCTAGAATAACCTCTGGCACTCAGAATGCAGTAGTGGTCACAACAGGGCTGTGATACTCATCATCGTAAGTTGCATTCCCAAAGTCTGAAACTTTGATGTCTGGGATTTTTAGCTGATGGTCATCGCGTGTCTGAAATGAAACACGATGAGATGCAAGTGGCCAAATGAGCCCAGACAGTGGCAGGGGAGAGGTGGGGAGAGAACAGCCACTTTTTTGCATCAAAAGGAGCGTGACCAGCAGGTCGAGGAAGGTGATCCTGCCACTCCCTCTACTTTGCTCTTGTGAGACCTCACTTGGAGTATTGTGTGCAGTTCTGGTGTCCTCAACATAAAAAGGACATAGAACTGTTGGAACAAGTCCAGAGGATAATCGGGACTGGAGCACCTCCCATATGAAGACAGGCGGAGAAAGCTGGGGCTGTTCAGTCCGGAGAAGAGAAGGCTGCATGGAGACCTCATAACAGCCTTCAAGTATCTGAAGGGGACCTTATACGGATGCTGGGGAGGGACTCTTCATGAGGGACTGTAGTGAGAGGACATGGGGTAATGGGTTCAAACTTAAACAGGGGAAGTTTAGATTGCATATGAAGAAGAAATTATTTCCTGTAAGGGTGGTGATGCACTGAAATATATTGCCCAGGGAAGTTATGAATGCTCCATCTCTGGTGGTGTTCAAGGCCGGGTTGGACATAGCCTTGAGTGACATGGTTTGGTGGGAGGTATTCCTGCCCACAGCAGGGGGAGTGGAACTAGATGATCTTAATGTCCTTTCCAGCCCTAACTATTCTATGATTCTATGATTCGGTCTAGCAGTTAAAGCTACTGTGGTGCTCTGTGATGGCAATAAACAGTTGATACCTATTTTCCTCTGATAGCTGATAAACAAAAAAATATCATTGTGAGACTTATTACTCCTTTCTAAAGCAGAAAAATAAAAAAAAAGCTTTAGGATTCTTTTGGGTTATCGGTTTCGCCATAAAAGGTAAAAATGTCTCAAAGCTACATTTCCATTACATTGTTCACAGAATGTCCACAGCATTCAGAGGACAATTCCATAACCTTTGACTTTACTCTTTATTGTCATGGTATACTGTATAATTATTTCATTGACATTATGTTATTGGATTTTAGAATACCATTATGCTGCTTTGTTGGCTGTTTCATTGCCTCAAGAAGCATAAGCCACACTGCTTGCAGTGGATTTTTGCAGTTTAATTAGTATACTGCTGTGCTGTTTTTAGTAGCATGCTGCTATGGTACCTTTAATTGAAATCTTTCTCTTATGACTATAATAATTATATCACCCTGATGCCTTTAATCTGCACCATTATATAGCATGTGGCTGTGCTGCATTAACTTCTTGATATTCATCGTTTGGATTAGCATCAAGGGGTAACCCAGAAGTAAGAAACACATTGACTCCCCAGTTGGAATATTTTCTTGTTTGTAAGTTCTTCTGTAAGGCCATGAATGCATGTCTGTGGCATATTCAAAGATGTCAGGATAAACACCCTTATGTTACAAATATGCTTTTAAAAATTCTGAAATCCATGTATCTTAGTCTTTCCCCAAAATTTATGTATCCAGTGCAAAATATTTTTTATCAATCACATTTTTTTTCCTCATTTTTATTTCATTCTTATGGGCTAACGAATATAGATTGCTCTGTGTCAGTCCTTTTGGATATTTTGCAAAATAGGAAAAACTTTGGGCAAAAATTGACAGATCCTTCTCATGTTTTCTTATATATCTTTCTACTTGTTAATGCACTACCTTAGTGTAAAAATAGGGCATTAAAAAAAAAAAGAAAAAAAAGAATGAAATCCAGTCAGTTATAGCAGCCTGCCAAGACCTGAAGGGGACCTATAAGAAGGCCAGAGAGAGACACTTCATCAGAGACAATGATGATAGTTCAAGGGATAATGTGTTTAAACTTAAACAGGGGAAGTTTAGGTTAGATATAAGGAAGAAGTTTGTTATTGTGAGGGTGGTGAGCCATTGGTACAGGTTGCCCAAAGAAGTAAATACTCCATCCCCAGCAGTATTCAAGGACACGTTGGACAGACTCTTGGGCAGCATGGCCTAGTGTGAGGTATTCCTGACCATGGCAGAGGGTTTGGAATTAGATGACCTTAAGGTCTTTTCCAAACCGAACCATTCTATGATTCTATGATTCTATCTTGATAAAAAGAATATTACTACATGGAGGATGCAACAGGAAGATACAGCAGTAATGTCTTTTCCTCTGACTAAGGGGTGTCTGCTCATTATATGGTACAATATGCAAAAGCTGCTGTGTCTCAAACCTCCCTCTTAACCTGAATGGTCACATTGTTAGAGTTCAGAAATGCTTCATCATGGACAACAAATTACAACTCCCTGTTTCATGTGTGAAGTTTCATAGAACCATGGAATCATGGAATAGTTAGGGTTGGAAAGGACATTAAGATTATCTACTTCCAACTCACCAGCCGTGGGAAGTTACACCTCCCACTAAACCATGCCACCCAAGGCTATGTCCAACACAGCCTTGAAAAATGCCAGAGATGGAGAATTCACAATTTCCCTGGGCAACTCATTCCAGTGCCTCACCACCCTTACAGTAAAGAATTTATTCCTCAGATCCAATCTAAACTTCCCCTGTTTATATTTGAGCCCATTACCCCTTGTCCTATCACTACAGTCCTTTCATGGTTTAAGGCGTAAATCAGTCTGCTCACCCACTCACTCCTCCCACCTACTTCCCCCCCACTTAAACGGGGGGGGGGGGGAATGGGGAGAAGAACCAAAAGAATGTAACTCCCACGGGTTGTGATAATAACAGTTCTTTAACTAAGGCATAAAACAAATCACTGTTTCTACCACCAATAACAACAATGACCAGGGAATACAAGGGAAGAGGACAGAGCTGCTCACTACTCAACAACTGAGCCGTGAACTGAACTCTTCCAGGTTCCTGCCCCCAGGTTTACATCCTGGGCATGACGTACTGTAGTATGGAATACATCTTATATCAGTTTGGATCAGGTATCCTGGTTTTGCTTCCTCCTGGCTTCCCCTCCTCCCCAGCAGAGCATGAGACTCCGAAATTCCTTTGTCAAACCAAGACATTCTAAACTGTAACTATAAATCATTTGCCAGTTCCTTCAGTACCTGCGGATGGATTTCATCAGGTCGCATGGACTTGTGTACGCTCAGGTTCCTAAGATGGTCTCGAACCAGATCCTCTCCTACAGTAGGCCCAAGGTCTTCGTTCTTACTGTCCCTGCGTCTGTCTTCCAAGAGTTGGGTGGTGCTGTCAGAGCATTTGCTGGTGAGGAGTGAGACAAAGAATTCATGAAAAACCTCAGCCTTCTTCGAATCCAGGCTAGTCAGCTCTCCCGATAGCTTCTGGAGGGGGCCCATGTTGTCGCTAGTCTCTCTTTTATTCGTTATGCACCTATAGAATCCCTTCCTATTATCTTTAACACCCAAAGCCAAGTTTAATTCTAACTGGTCCCTAGCTTCCCAGACAACATCCCTGTGTTCTTCCCAGGTTGCCTGGCCTTGCTTCCACCTTTTATAAGCCTCTTTTTTCCTTTGAATTTTCCTCAGCAGCTCCTTATCCATCCAAGGATGTTTCCTGGCCCTCCTGAAGCACTTCCTTCTAGTTGGGACGTATCGCTCCGAAGACTGCAGCAAATGATCCTTGAATATCAACCAACAGTCTTGGGCCCCTTTGCCCTCTAGGGCTATATACCATGGAACCTTACTAAGCAGGTTTTTGAAGAGGTCAATGTCTGTTCTCTTGAAGTCCAAGGGAATGAACTTGCTGCACATGCTTCTCACTCTAATGAGGATCTCGAATTTGACCATCTCATGATTGCTGCAACCAAGGCTGCCCTGGAGTGTCACATTTCCAACCAGCACTTCCCTGTTGGTGAGGAAAAGGTCAAGCATGGCACCTCTCCTTGTCAGCTCCTCTATTACTTGCAGAAGAAAGTTGTCTTCCACACAATTGAGGATCCTCCTGGATTGCTTGTGCTGGGCCATATCATCCTTCCAACAGATATCAGGGTGGTTGAAGTCCCCCATGAGAACAAGGGCCTGCAACTGTGAGGCTGTTCCTCCCTGTGTATGGAGTGCTTCATCCACAGAGTCCTCTTGATCAGGCAGTCTGTAACAGATCCCCAAAATATTGTCTCCCATTGATGTTCTCCCTTTAACCCTAACTCACAAACTCTTTGTCAACTGTTCACCTGTCCCCAGACAGAGTTCCATACTCTCCAGCCTATCCCTAACAGGTCTGCTGGGCTTGTATTTCCTAAATATCCTGTAGCCTTCCATTCCAACATACCATTCATAGGAGCCATCCCACCATGTTTCTGTGATGCCTATGATATCATACCCCCGTAGACATGCACACATCTCTAATTCCTCTTGTTTGTTCCCCATGCTACTGGTGTTTGTATAGAGGCATCTGAGTCAAGCTCCAATTGAAGTCGGCTTATTGGCTGGAGCAGCTGGAATACCTGTACATTGCTCTGAATACTTATTATAGGTCCTGGCAACTGACTGGAAGTATTGGAATGGAATGATGCCCCCTTCCCCGAACACATCTAGTTTAAAGCATCCTTGACCAGTCTAGCCAGCCTCCTACCAAATCCACTCTTCCCTTTCTTTGTCAGACCAGTTCCACTGGCTCCCAGTACATATGGCCTACTAAATTGAGTCCCATGTTCAAGGTACCCAAAACCCTGATTATAGCACCTATAGCACTACCTTTCTTACAATTTATTAACCTGGCCAATCCTCCTAGCTTTTTTAAGGTCCTCCCCTGTGTCCTGGAGAATTGATGAAAAAAAAATCTGTGCTCCAGAGCCCCTAATCACCTCCCCCGGAGCTCCCTAGTCCTTCTTTATGTTCCCCAGGCTACTGCTATCTATATCACTAGCACCCACATGGATCTCTAGAAGTGGGTAATAGTCAGTGGGTCTGCCTAGAGCAGGCAGCAACTCTGTAACATCCCTGATCCATGTCCCCAGTAGGCAATACACCTCCCTTGAGACTGTTGCAGCATCGATGTCTTTCTTATCTACAGGATGTATTGCATGTATTTGTAATGGATATCTAAAATTGGTTATTATCTGTCAATTTACTAAGTAGCACTCCTCTGTGATAATATCTGTATTCTTGTGAGTTGCACTAGTTTTCTTATGGTTTCTGTATAGTTTCAGGACAGTTCAAAGTACCTAACTAAAGCTCTGAATAGCCACTTCTTGCACCTGTGAGGCATGCTTTTTGTTGTGAAATAAGTTCAAATCTAGTGTGTTCAGATTTCTTGGTTGGCTGGACCAAGACTTGAAGTAGTATAAATTGGTCCAGATCTTCCATGGCAACCTTATCTCTTTGAGGAGAGACTTGAGCGGCAGACATCCCTGTGAAGTAAGTAGCTGTGATTTTAAGATAACTGCTGTTAAATGACTTAGTAGTCTGTACTAGCTATTCTGTGAGTACTTATGTTTTTGAAGAGTGAAAGAAATCAGAACTGTGGAGTTTTGTTTATTATATGGTTTATGGTTTTATCTTAGAAGTCCTAGATGGTTTTCATAGAATCATGGAACCATATTTTGCTTTAAAATAATATGGAAGTGGCTTTGGATGGAAGTCTTCTGCAGTCAAATTGCTTTTAAAGCAAATGTAATGCATGTGTATACATATATATGCATATATATATGTATACACACGCATATGTGTGCGTGTGTATACACACTGAGCTGTAGCAGCCTTCTGTCCCACAAATATATGACTAATTAAAACTACATAATTGAGCCTAATCAAGCAGAGATTGTTTGTCCCTTGCAGGAATTAGTTAATATTGTCTTCATCGTCTTCCACTGAAACAAGGCATTATTGATAACAACCAAGAAAGCAGAGCAAGACTAGAATTTCTTCCATCCTTCCACGTGTAGACTTCTCTCTTCAAGATACCCCAAATAGGGAGTAGACTTTGCATATATTCCACTACTGGTTTCTGGCACTCACTCCTTCCTTGAATTACAGATATTGTAGAACTAGAGTTCTAACAATAAATTTTGAAATTGCAATTAGTAAGAAAGCTGACTTGAGAGAAAAATATTTTGGAATATGGCTTCATTATTCCAGCTAAAACCTATCAACATAAAAAATGCTTACAACTTTATTGAAGCTCTGTGGTTTAGGTTAATACATTCTCCCAGCAACACCGCTTATTCTCATATATTTTGCAAACAAGCATTCAATTAAGATTTTGTGGCTTCTTAGAATTACTGTTAAAAGAAATTAAGAAGCAGCAAAACTGAATTCAAGTAAATGTGAACCTGAGCCTTACATATCAAATCAAGGTATGTAATTGGGTATGTCCCATTTATGCTTTGCTGTCTCTCCATTTCATTCCCTGCCCTTCACCAATTTTCTGTAAATTCAGCAGCAATATAGCTAATTTTATTTGTTCTAGACTTAATGATATAGCTTAAAAGTAGGTCTGTGTTTTTATAGGTTTTCTATTTTTTTTTTCCCTAATTATTTTTTAATTGCTTTCATGTGCTTTGGCTAGGGATCTGTTATAAAACAGTCTGACTGTTTTAGTGCTAAGGTAGATCTGGTCAATGTTACTGGTAGTGAAAAGATTTTATCTTTAAACTAGAATCTACTTAGAGGGAACTCATATACAGAAAAAAAAAACAAACCCTTATTATTGTATATTTGAGTTTTTAAAAAGCTACAGCAACTTCATTTATTTTAAAAAAGAAAAAGAGAAGGCTCATTTCTACCACCCCAGAATAACTCATATTGACAAGTTCTTTTTAATACATTGAGTTGCTCACCTTGTCCTTTATTTTAAATGACATCAGGTGAGGCTGAGGAAATCTTCAACACCTGAAAGCTCACTGTCAGCATTTACTAAAAGGAAGGCTAACATTCACTATGTAATAGATTTTGAGTCAAACTTCATAAAAGGATCAAAGGTATCTTTAATGCAACACATTTTAATATATGTTACAAGTAACTGCACACACACTTATACACATGCTATAAAATACTCCTATCTCAGTCAAAAAATACAGACTCATATGCATATGTTTGTATTGGTGTACTTAGGGCTATATGGAAAAGTAAGTTAATATAAACACAATTTTGTAATAGTGTTTACTTATAAACATTTTCTATTTCACTGTGTGTGTCTGCATCTGTACATGTGTATATATAATGTGATCTGTGTATTTGATCTACAGATGATGGTAAGACAACATTTCATAAACATACCAAAGTGCTAAAAAGAGGCAATGATTTACAATTGCACTCCAACGTGCTGATGGAATAACCTTTCTACATCATGTATTTCAATCTGTTGCATACACGTGCCTGCATACACAAAACACCTATGTTTTTTTAAACTATGATTCCTTCTTCAGAACATATTCCTGACTGATATATTCCTTTTTATGCATTGCTATTACATTCCAGAAAGCTGTGGAGTAAGTACAAAAGCCTAGAAACTGAATGTTACTTGTGCATATATTATTTATTCTTTAAATATAACCTATTGACCAGCTAGAAAAAAAATATATAGCTGTGATCACAGATAAATTTTGCTGTCTTCTGAATGTTTTTAAGATAACAGCACATGCTTAACATTTGAGCATACTAACAGTTTGTATTTTTGCTTGTGATCCTCAAAATTTGAATCAGCTATAGAAAATAAGTAATCAGTAGTCCAGATTATCACTATTACAACTAATCTATTTTTACAACGGATAAATTTCTACTTTGAGGTTCTCTTTGAAAAGACTGTTCAGTCTCTTTCAGAACAATTGCAGTAGAAATCCAATTGTTCTTCCAACTGCCTCTTGTCATAAAATTCCAGCTACATACGATAAAAAAGTGCAGCTGAGAGCTGCTAGATGTGTTTATCCAGTTCTATTCAAAGATCAAACGGGGGAATGAGGGGGAACCCCACATCTGTATATTGAATCAAACTTTTTACTTTACTTGAAAATCAATTTTTTTAAAAAGCATCATTCCTGCCTTCTGAAGTTTTCTCCAGAGAGCACCACTTTCAAACTGTACATGTACAATTTAAGGCACTTAGCCTCAGGAGGGGCCACCTCCTGCTATAGATGAAGAGCTCGGCATTAGGTCTTATGTTAAATAGAGGCATGTACCTCCTCTTCCTTCAGGTCCTGTTTTTTGTCCTGTCAACGGGCACTGGAATCTTTGGTCTCCATTCAGATGCACTTTTCTTAAAATGCTACCACCTGTAGGCTACTGTTACATTATTTCTTTGAAAATTCTGAAAACATGAGGGTAGTTTTCTTCAATTTAGATTTACTGCGGGTGTGTGGTTTTACAGCCAAGAAAGAAAGTGTGATTTTTATCCCCTTGAGATGCTATTATGGCCATGGGCATCTTGATTTTAAAAGGTGGGCTTCACAAGATCAGAAAATGCCCCTGCCAGAATAAAATGTTTTATGTTTAGTGTGCCATGAGGAAAAATGTGACCTTAAGGGGGTATTCTGTCTGTGCATACACTTCCCTCTGAGCTCCACGGGAGACTGTAAGGTGTCTCCAGGAACAACTTTGCTCTCCTCAGTATTTAGGGCAGTTCATAATCTTTTAGAGTTGAAGTAGTTGACTGCAGACATAAAATTGCAGTGCCTCATATTTGGAATATATCATAATAAAGTATTTGGTGCCTGAACAGCTGCTGTATGCTTGGCATTTTTTTAATACCTTTTTAAAAGCAAAGGCTATAAGCTATATAGGCTATCCGTGAGCTTGGGATATATTGATTTTAAAAATTTTGGTCTAACATGAAATAATTTACAGTAACTTTTTTGTTGTAAGCTATTTCTGAGTTTAAAAAGAGTAAAATGTTACCTAAATGGATTCATGTTATGTGTCTTGGTTAGCAAATGAAGTCTGGAGAGAAGATGAGAGTGCAAATTCAACTCCTCATCAGTCATATTGCAAAAAAATGGTAAGTGTTACTTTATTTTGTAAGATGTAAAAAATATTTTTTGAATTTGTGTCATATTCTGTATTAGTTTAGAAGTACAAAAACAGTTTTCTGTAAAAAAAAAAGCATTTATTTTTCAGGTACAGTTATTTCTTGGTCATGGGGGAATCTTTACTTACTTTTAGTCTATTTACATATATTAGTGAAAGTCATAATACAAGAATGAACACACAAATGTAAGCAAAGGTGAATATTAGAATTCAGAAAATTTTACAGATTTTAATTGGGTTTTGCTCTTTTATTCTAAGTGGCTAGATTTTAATTATGCCTTTTATATTATACTCCCTGCAATTAAGTTTATGTTCAATATATTAGCCTTTCTAATAGCTAAATTGCAACAAAAATCAAATATTTTTGTCATATAAAAAAAAACAAACCAAAAACCACAAAAACAACCTGTTTGAAATTCTTTATTCCTAATTTTGACAAAATAAAATATCTTTTGGGATAAACCCAGAAAACACTTCTGGATTGAAATCTGATTGGACTACTCTATGGAATGGCCAAGACATCTAGCACATATATAGTGAGTGGGATACACTTTTCTAAACTGATGCTGGTGTTCATACCTTCTTGTACTCTCTGTTTTTTGTGTCAAAGCTTGCTGGCCTATATGGAACACAATGGGACTGTTTTTCCTGGTTTTCAGCAGCCATCTTGCCAATATTGTTGCCCTCTTCATTCTCAAACCACATGCAAATATGCTTTCAGAATATTTCTCGAGATGCTATGCTTCTGTCAGGAAAACCAGTTTAAGGATCAGAAAGGATTTTCCTCTCTGTTGCAACCACAGTGACGTCTAGAATTGAGGATTAGTTCACCTTTCTTGAAGAACTCTACTGTTTAAAAAATTTGTAGCAAATAGTAGTAACTTTACTTGAGGAAATGTTTTAGAAATGTTTTGCTTAAGACTGGGAAAGGATAGAAAGAGCAGTTTCTGAGTATAAATGTGAAAAATAGCATATAGAAAGATTTGAGTTTTTCTGCCAGTGCTCTGAAATGTCAAAGCACTAAATTTAAAGCCATTACATAAAACAATTCCTAGTGTATGTTAGTTTAGACACAACACTTAATTATCTATGTGGGTTTTAATTTTCAGTAGATTTCTGTGGAAACAGCTAGAAATATCAGAAGAGGAGTTCAAGCGGGTCTGTACTCCTCCATACATTTTAAGCATCAGAATAAGGCTGAAGAACTTAATAGCTTGGTAAATTCAAGTATTCGTTGTACCTTACAGAGTTCCCACTAGGATCTAGCAAAAAAAAAGTTCTGTCTTAGAACTACTAAGTCTCAGTATTATGGTATAGGAAAAATGAATATACTTCTTTGCTTGTAAATCTTGTGAGGGAAGCACAAAGAAGCAGTGAATAAAAATATATTGGAGTACTACAAATTCTTTTGTAAGCTTAGGAAAACAATATTATCCTCAAAACTTGTTTTTGCGATCTCTCATAAACTGTGGCTTGAGAGGAGTAGCAAATGGGTTGAAGAGAACCAATCTCCTGTTAGGTGGTTCCCGACTTTTGGTCATTATATTCTCCATTGAACCTGGTAAAATAGATGTCTGAGAAGAGATGATCGACTACTTCAATTAAAATCAATGAATTTGCCAAGTTATCCTTTGAAGCCTGTCTCTTTTAATGTATATCTTCACTTCAGTGTCTTAATATAAAGTTCTAAATTGTATTTGCTTTCAGCAATTAACTTTTCCCTTTGAATCTTCCTTCCATTTACATTGACAGTGACATTACATTACATTTAATTTACCAAAAAATTCTTTCACACTCTCTCTCTCACTTCCCTTTTTCCCACCTTGTTACTGCTGATATTGCTTTACTTGGGTTTTGTTTATTTTATCATTAAATTGCCTAATAAATTTCCATTTGACCATTTCAGGCATGGAACAGGTCTTTAGTCTTTGGTTAAAAGGACACTGTGCCTTTGAATCTAGAATATTTTAAAATTAATCTAAATTATTGGAAAGCAGGGTCAGACAGCAGATGCAGATTTATCCCTGAGTTATTCTGCAAGCTGTTGTATTATTCCTATAGACCCTTTTACATTTTCTTTTTTTTTTTTTTTTTTTTTAATATTTTGGTTCCAAGAAACATTAAAAGAAAACACAGGTTTCAGAATTAGCACAGTAAAGAACTGCAACTCCTACAATTATTGCCAGAAACTTTCTTCCTTAAGGTTTTACAGCTATAAAGGACGATTTTGTGAAAGCAAAAGCACAAACAAAAAGCAGAGTAGAATGCTCTTAACAGATGCTAAGGAGGGTGTCATGGTTTGAAGCTTTCAAACCCATGCAGCCGCTCTCTCACTCACTCCCCTCTCTTTCTTCCTCAGTCCAAGGGGATGGGGAGGAGAA
>JASSUY010025164.1:0-14194 GCA_032466535.1 Forpus xanthops
TTGCATTCTTTCGGTTCCTTTCCTTCCCCCCCCCCTTCCCCCCCCCCCTTGTAAAGTGGGGGGGGAAAAGGAGGTTGGGAGGAGTGAGTGGGCAGGCAGATTGATTTACGCCTCAAACCACGACAACTTGAATGCAAAAGCATGGGAGAGTGAAGCATATGAGGGAAGTGAGGCAGAAAGGGAGAAGCTGGCAGAAGGATGGAGGGAAATAGAAATGGAATTTCAAGTGAGAAAGGGACTAAAATGTAGCTGGAGTTGGCAGGGAGACTGTGAAGGGGAAAGATGCAAATAAAAATTTATGATAAACAGGTATGAGGACTAATACTGTAAGAAGCTGTAGATAGGCTAAAATTTGCTTACTTAAATCAAGATTGGGTGTTATTATGCAAGACAGTAAAGAAAAAGATGTTTTTCTTTCATGCAATAGCAAGAACACTAATATTCTGTGTTCAATGGGATGTTTTTTTCCTCATGATCTCAGTTTAAAGTTCATAAATTTCTTTGGAAATATCAGTCTTCTTGAATGGCATTCACAATCTGAATGCTGGAAACTGAAGTTAAAAAATTATGGGGTACAACATTTAAAGTAAAAAGGTTTAAGAGGTTGTCCTACTATTTCCACTGTAGTTTAAAACAGCATACAGCTATGAATATAGAGTATTCTCACCAAAACAGTCAATATTTGAAGATTAATTTTTGAAATACAGTCATGCGTAGATTAGGGAATTTCTACAAGATAATTATAATTTTCTTACAGTTTCTTTGTAAAAAAAAAAAAAAAAATCTATATTGAGGACTTAATCCTCCTTTAAAGTATGTGCCTCATTAGGAGTTATTCCCAGTAAGAAGTTGTAGATAGGTAAAATCAGTACAAATAAAAGATTAAATTGAAACTTTAATATCCAGTTTGAGATTTGTAGTCAGAAAAGTATTTGTGCAAATATTAAGTAAGCACATGGGAAGATCTACTAATTTTGAATTTACAGAAATGATAAATTATTCCAGGAATAACCTTGTAAAACAATAAGGAACTAAATCCATGGGTATTTTTAGGGTTATAAGTGCAGTCGTAGTTTTATAAGTGCAACAAACTTCCTTGATTATCACACTTTACCCATATCAGGGCTGTATTCTGAGGTGGATCAAAAATTGACTGAATGGTCAGGCCCAGAGAGTGGTGATCAGTGACACAGTCTAGTTACAGACCAGTGACTAACAGCGTACCCCAGAGCTTAATAATGGGCCACAACATACCTGCAGCAAATTGATAGCACCAAACTGGCAGGAGTGGCTGACATGCAAGAGGGCTGTGCTGCCATCCAGAGGGGCCTTGGCAGGCTGGAGAAAGGGGCTCGCAGGAACCTTGTGAAAGTCAACAAGGGAAGTGCAGGGTCCTGCACCTGGGGAGGAACAACCCCATGCACCAGATGGAAAGCAGGTTGGTAAAAAAGACCCTAGAGGTCCTGGTGGATAGCAGGCAACCATGTGTCCTTCCTGCAAAGAAGGCTAATAGTATTCCGAGTTGCATTAGACAAAGTACTGATAGCAGATTGAGGGAGGTGAACATTCCCCTCTCCTCAGCACTGGTGGGGCCACAGCTGGAGTTCCATGTCCAGTGCTGGGCTCCCCAGTACAAGAGAGACAAGGAAATATTGGAGAGAGACCAGCAAAAGGCCACAGAGATGATTAAAGACTGGAGAATATCTCCTGTGAGGAAAAGCTCAGAAAGCTGGGACTGCTTAGCCTAGAGGAGATACAGATGGGAGGGAATCTTACCAATGCATATAAATACCTGAAGGAAGCATACAAAGAGGATGGAGTCAGGCTGTTTTCAGTATGCCTAGTGACAGGACCAGAGGTAATATGCACAACCTGAGAAACAGGAGGTTCCCCCTGTACATCAGGGTACACTTTTTTTTATACTGTGAGGGTGACCAAGAATTGACACATGACCCAGAGGGGTTATAGAGTCTCCCTCCTTGGAGATACTCAAAAGCCATCTGGACATAGTTCTGGCCAACTAACTCTAGGCTGCCCTGCTTTAGCTGGGGTGTTGGGCAGCATGACCTCCAGAGGTCCTTTCCAACCTCAGTCAATTTATGAGTCTGTGAATTTGGACCATTGCAGAGCAAAAGTAGAAATGATAAACTAATACTAAAGAAAATTCAATGGGAACCAACATTTTCATGCAATAAAATTTCTCAGATAATCCAGTTTTGGAAAAACTATGTTAGTTGAAGATAGAAATGAAAACTGAATACTGCATTTATTCATTTTTATTATTGCATTGTCTTTTTTAGTTCTTAATATGAAGGGCCAACATTCAATCCACATATCTTTGGATTCCAGATATACTTTGCAAATGGGTCATACTATGTTGTGTTTTTTTTTTTTGTTTTTTTTTTTTTTTTGTTTGTTTGTTTTTTTTTTTTTAAAATAGGCCTGGAGATGTAAACAAATCTAATTGGGAATCATAATGGTAGAGGAATTCAGTGCTTGGTTTTTCACCCTAAGACATATGTCCCAGTTTTCTGATTGAAGACGAAAGACTAGACAGAAAGAATTAAATGAACCATTATTTCCTTGCTTACCAGATTCACAAACCTCTCTTCTCACTGAAAAAAAAACTCCCATATAGCAGTATTTCATGTCTATAGCAACCACTGCATTCAAATTTGTTCGAGATTATGAGGCTGTATTTCCAGCACACACTTGCATTTTATAAGCAGACACTAATAAAGGAAAAATACACACATATAATTCTCAGCTGTCCCTAAATTACTTACTATTTTGTTCATAAAAAGTTATATGAAAATACAGTAAGGAAATATATTTTTTTTTTTTGAAATAATAAGTACTGAGAGTCATTGTGGTTTAAACAGGACCATAGGATTGGAGAAATGATTCCTAAGCTTCACGTTGTTCCCTTCCCCCTCCCCCCAACATGTTTTCTTTCTAGCACAGATTTAATATGCAGTGTTCTGCATGTGGATTTTGGAAGTCTGTTAAAATCATAAGACTTTTGAAATCAGAAGAATTTTTTCTGAAGTTTGTATGCCTTTTTTGTGCTACAAGTCCTTGGGAAAGTTGAGATTGATCAGAATTTGCTGAAGACAAATGTATACACACATTTTTAAGAAGGTATTTGATTTGTATGTAAGTTTTAATTCAACTTTTATTAACAACAGTTTTATCATTTTGAAGAACCACACCTAAAGCATAGATATTTTTTCTGGTTTGATATAACTAAACTGTTCTTATTCTGCATCTTAAAAAGTGAGCTTTATACTTTCAAGGAGATGAATGGTAATATCTTAATGTACAATTTTATTAATGAAGGATGCTTTTGCAGAATATGATGTGCAGACACACACAAAATAACAGTGCACCATAACAACTATTTTATGTTACTTTTTATCCTGACAGAAAAGGATTCTGCCAAGGATGACCACTTTTATCCCAGACCAGTGTGGAAAAATCAGCACATGTATCCATTTCCTGCGCATGCTTTACAGAGCCAGGATCAAAGCCATTTCATTTCAATGCCCCAGGATTCCGTATTCTTCCCATTTTTTTAGAAATTCACAGAGGTAGTCTGGTTTCAACCTGTGTGAAAGAGCTCCTTCATCCATTTATTTTGTTTGTTACAAAAGAGTAAATCAAAACTGCTGCTTTGCATATCAGCAGCATCTCAGTGTCCCAGCACCACTAGCTTGCATACATTAGCAATCCTTGAGTAATTCTGTGAAATAGAGAACAAACACACAAATGTAGAGGTCTTGATTCTTGAAAGATGCCTGTGATGGAGCATGGATGGACATTACAAACTATTACTTTTATCACTGTCCATCTCTCAACCTCAGAAGTCATTGTGCAACTTACAGTGGCTCAACTATAACTATCAAGTAACCTCGCCACTATAAGCTTTTACTTCCCTCACAGAGCAAAAGCTATCATCTGTGCACTTTATCTGTTTGATGTATATATTTAATGGAGAAATTACTGCAAACTATTAAGCAGCATATTGTCCAGTGCCCAACTAAGTACTCTCCCTTGCCAACGTAGCCAGCCTTTGTATAGCAGGGATCAGTTCACAGTATATAAATGTGTCCCACCGCTACAGAATCATAGAATCATAGAATAGTTAGGGTTGGAAAGGACCTTAAGATCATCTAGTTCCAATCCCCCTGCCAGGGGCAGGGGCACCTCCCACTAAACCATGCCACCCAAGGCTATGTCCAACCCGGCCTTGAACACTGCCAGTGATGGAGCATTCACAACTTCCCTGGGCAACTCATTCCATGAGTAGGAAGTATTTGCTTGTATGTGATGAAGCTCTCATTTTCAGTCTGCAATTGCATGACATGTAAAGATCAATGGAATATGATGGACCACCATATAAAGTCGATGAAAAATCAGTGAACAAGAGAAATAAGCTTACTTTAATTATGTAGAGATATATAAATCAATAAAATCACTGAAAGATATAATAACATCGTTTTCTCTCAGCCTACTTCTGCATTTTTTCTTATCTTGCCCAACTTCATTAAGAGAAAATATTTACACAAAATAGCGGTTTCAGTGGTATTTCAGAAAAGCTTCATAGGAAGAATAGGAATATAGCTAAATAAAAAAAAAGTGGTATAACAGCATATGTAATTAGAGTTGCTGGGCAGAATGACTTCATACTAATTTGAAAAATAAATAGCTGTTTGTTTCTATACTACTGTTCCAGCTGCTTTAAACAATTTTGTGATAATGGATTATTAATTACACAGTTCTTGCATGTCAGATGAAATGAAGGAAATGTTCATATTTCTAAATAATTTGTGTATAAAAGTGGTTATGCAGAGCTCAGTCTTATAGAACTTGAAATCCCAGTCATCTAATGCAGTCCAGTGAAAAAAGAATTACAGATAGGCAGATCTTCAATAAGAGGCACACTGCAGTTCACCTTTGATGTCATAAACCAACAACCTCTTCTCACACTGGAGGAAAGTGTTTATAACTGTGTTATCTTAAATATTTCTTTTACTCAGGAGGCTATTCCATCAACCTATTGTTTTTAGTTAGAGCAAACTAAACTGCAAAAGTAAATGAGACCTTATTTCATGTTCTTGCAGGGCACCAGTTGCTTCTGCCATAATCCACCATCTGTTTCCAAAGTCCTAACCTATTAAAATAATTAAAAGATATATTTAAAGATGTTGAGTCTGCCTAAGTGCTCTGTACTTCACACTCAAAAGAAACTTATTTGCTATTACCAACTTTTTTGTGTGGCAGGGAGGAGAAAGAATAACTTAAGTCAGGGATAAAAGGCAGAATATTTTATCATGAGTGGCAAGCTTTGCAAATACATAAGCCACTGATAGCTAAGATATGAAAGATTTTAATGAGAAGCATTAAGTGACCTTAATATAAATGTCACTATCACTTATTTGCTAGAAGTAGAGCTAGAGCAATAGTGAATTGTCAGAATTCATTTAAGTCTAGAAACTAATTTCAAGTAGAACTTGGTTTAGATTCTTTTGGGACCAATTTCAATGAACAGTTAATATCAAGTATTCAAAATACATTAATGTAGGACCTAATTCTCCTCTTACTTCAATTTTCAACCCTTCGGTTTGCCTAGCTTTATGCAAAATCTTCCTAATTTAACACAAGAGCAACAGAAAGGAAAACCAAACTCTGAGCTGAAACCATGTGTATGGATGTTAAGCATTTGCTTATATCATTTGTGAACTTTTTTTAATGTCATATTAATTCACATTATTAGTATATTTTCAAAGAATTCTTCAGAAAAGATAAATAGTAATATATTTTTTAATTACTTATTATGGAGACAGCAGAAGTTTCAATGAATAATTTAGCATGACTCTTTCTCATTCTAACAGATCATCTACTTTTTATGTTCCCCAACTGTTTCATGTCCAAGGGTCATCTGATTCTTCAACACTGTTCAGCTCTGTGGCCTTCCAACTGCTGCTGCTCTGAGTAAAATCTGATTTCCTAATTACTACACTGTGTTTTCTTGCACACAAATTTTCTTTCAGTGAAGGTGATGAGTGGATGAGAATCTATGATTTAGCTTATTCAACCTATTTCACATTGCCCAACCTAAAATGTAAGACAGAAGAAGAAAACAAAAGAGACCTGTACCTGAAAAGCATGCAGGCTAATGAAATCATTGTCTTTCAGGTATGCTACCAAAAAAAAAAAACAAACTCCAAAATCATATAATGACAACATCTCTATATCTGATAGCTCTTTAATTTTCTCTGAAATGTCATTTATGAGACAGGTAGTTTTCACCATTTCATGAGGAAGGCTTCCATAGAAAATATTGGCATAACTCTCCATGATCTTGCACAATTCTGTAGCTTCATAAGCAAGTTTAAAGATAGAAGGTTATTAATTAGAGTAAGGGAGCAGCCTGCTTAATCACAGACTGAGGCTCAACTGTAGTTTGGCATTGAAGAAAGCAATAGATAGGTAAGCCAAAAATATCAAGGAAAGTAATGTGCTGTGCTGCAGCTTGACATTCAACAATAATTGAGTTTTAGTGTGAAACTGCCTTTAAGGAAAGAACAGATAATTTTCCTAGTACACAAGAACTTCACAAGCCATTTTAGAGGGAGAACAATGTTAATGATGAGTTCAAAGCAGAGTCAATGCATGAACTGCATTTGACCAATAGTAGGCATTCACAATTTTCCACTACTAAAAATGTGCAGCAGGCAGCATAAATATGTCATTTATGCAGAAAATCCATCCAAGGTACCAATATCCCACAAGAAACATAGGTGAGGTCAGTAATGATTGGAAAACTTCCCTGCAGTAAGCTTTTAATTGTCATAGGTCAACAACGCCTCTGGAGTATAAAAGTTATGCTCTAAAATGCTTCAAGGTGCACCAAGGACTGACACGGTATCTAGTATCAACATTAAGATAACAAACTATACAGGTGGGCCTTGCCTCATGTCAGGATGTACCATCTAATAAAAACTTTCATCTGTTTTGTAAAGAAAATCCCACCCAAAAAACCCTGTAATACTATCTGGCTGTTTTCTGCTCAAGATGATATTTATAACTGAAGGCACTGTATAGACAAACACTTAAGAACTCACTGTGGAGCTATAAGGTAAGTGAAGAATTAAGTTTTATTCTGAGGCTGAGACACATTGAGATCTCAAGTGTGAAATCAAATTGTTCCCAAAGTTTCTGCAGAGACTGAGAAAACTGAAAAGAGTCCAAAACTACCATGCTCAAAATTTTAGCCCAGATTTTTCAGTACTAAGCAAAGCAGTCTACAACCACTGGTACCAACTTATCTTTGGTATGGCTTGACATTTATTGTCACAAATTTAAATTTGTGTTAGGAGGTATTTGGTAGAGTCTTTCATGTCCTTTGTTGTAACCACCTCACAGGAGATGCACTGACAAGATACCCTCTTCCTAACAGAAGAGATTGAAAAGTGACTAAAGAGAGACATATGTATATGCAAGCAATAGTGGCTTCATCACTATACTCATGCTGAAATATGTTTAATATTGAATGCCTCAGCTTGCAAGGCTGGAAGCTTGTCTTCTTCGGGAAAGTGTATCCTGTGCACTGGGAATGCCATTACCAAATTTTCCTGCAATTGCAGATGTGTCTTCTGATTTTGAGTGTATATAGGTTGAAAGAATCAAAAGACTGTTCAGTATCAGTGCATCACCAAATGTCAGGCCCATTCGACAAGTGTTCTGATGGCCAGGCATATTGTCTCATTTCAGCTTTATTAGTGCTAGAAAATCACAGAATGTCAGAGCAACTTTGTGCTATGAACACTTCATGCCATCAGATCTCCTTTAATGCTATTAAGGTATATAAAATTACAACTTTCATCTACCTCCATATTGTCTGCTTACTGCTTTTACTTTCAGTGAGGGCCAAGCTTCAAGATCTATTTGAGAGCATTGCTGTGAATCCTAGGAAGCCCATGTGACTGTACTGATAACAAGCCACATCTTGAGCTGTTCAGAAAGTTTTAGTTTACTGTGTTTGCATTGTACTGTTGCTTTACATCTGTCACAACAAGAGTAAGAGGTTTAAAGAGTAGCAAGAACAAGTACAGGTTGGTTGAGATTTATTATGTTGCATTTCTTATAAAAGGTGTATGCCCAACTGATTTGCTTACTAGCAAGCATCTCCATACTTTGGTTCAGGGAACCCCATTAGAGATACTACAGTACAACTTTGAAAGCTTCACTGTTTAGGAAGAGTAATGTTGTGGTTTCAGGCGTAAATCAATCTGCCTGCCCTCTCACTCCTCCCACCTGCTTCCCCAGTCCCAAGGGATGGGGAGGAGAATCAAAAGAATGCAACACCTACAGGTTGAGATAAGAACAGTTTAGTAACTAAGATATAACATAAATCACTACTGCTACCAACAATAATAATACAAGAGAAAATACAAGGAAAGACAATACAACAGATCTTCCCTGATACCTAGCCACGCCACACAGTGCCCCCCCCATCACCTGATACCAAGCTTGACTACCCAGTGCACCCCATCACCTCATACCAAATCCCTGCCACGCTGTGCACCCCCCCTGCACCACCACCATCTTTCTGGGTCTCTGATCTCCGTTTCTACCTCCTAAACACGACGTGCTGTGGTATGGAATACCTCTTTGGTCAGTTTGGGTCAAGTGCCCTGTCTTTGCTTCCACCCAGCTTCTTCCTGGCCCCTCTCCTCCTTGGTAGAGCATGAAACTCAGAAAGTCCTTGGCCAGCCTAAACATTCTAAGCCATAACTATGAACACTGGTGTTATCAGCACTGTTCCCAAGCCGAAAATCCAAAACACAGTGCAACACCATCTACGACTTAAAGGGGAAAAATGGCTGCTGCTGAACCCATGACAAGTAATTATTTGAAACAGTGAAATAAAATGAGGCCAGACATCCTAAGGCAAGGATATCTCCTGAGCTCTAAGTATGGCGTGCCAATGTACATGCTCATGCCTAGTCATAAGGAGTTTTTTCTTCCCTGAGATAATATATTGTAAATTATTCATCAGGAATCAAGTTCCTTCTGGCCCTGAATTTTCCCTGACTTACTCACTTTAATGTCACAAGTGGTCATGAGGTGAAACCACTCAGCTCCTGACTTCTAGATCCATTTGTGTCTTGTTCTTATTTTTCTCCCCTAAATCTCAGTTCAGCTCTTCAAAACTAGGATACATTTGTTAATACCATAAATCTTCCAATCCAAGCATATAAAGATTTTGTCTTGCCCTGTTCCAGAATATGTTTACTTCATCAGACTGGCACAGTAAAAGCTAAAGACACATTTCAACAGAGCTGCAGAAAGAACCTTTATGAACACATTTAAAATGTTAATTCCAGCCCTGTATCTGTCTCAGTTCTTTCATCTACTTTTTGAGATTCATTCCAAGACTGTCCAATCTATCTCCAGTATTCAGAAGAACAGTTTAGTGGTAAGTCAATATTTTAGAAGTGGAGGGGAAAACCACAGAAAGTTGCCTTTGGATAATCAGAAAACACAATATCATGAGCAGCTGGCCAAAACAGAAATGGCCTATTACTAACTGTTATGTTTTATTGTGTAAAACAGTCCCTATACAAAACTGTGTTCAGTGACAGAGGCAGAGTTCCAGTTCCAAATGCTTCTATAAATCAACTAAATCCCATGAATTATAGGAATGTAAATGGGGAAGCTGACATGAATTACTGTCTAAAGGGGATATTGAATCCTTAAATGAACTGTACACTCACATTTTTAATGGCAGAAAGCTGAAGCCAGGCATAATAAAAATAATTGAAATGAGGTTTTGAATACATTAATCTAGATGAGAAGCACTTTAAAGAACAAGTGAAGTAGAAAAACAGGCAAAATGTATATGACATTTACTTGTAGATATCATTTGCTTCTGATATTATCAGTTGCCATTAGTAAAATGTGAAAATGTAGAAGAGAAAGCCTTTTAAAATGTGTTTTATTACAATGGAAATTAAGGAAAAAAGCATGGAAGTACTGCCTTGTATCAGTGACTGGAAATAACTGCATTCTGTCGCAGGCTGAGTCATTCCTTAGGGTAATAAGTGGGGGAAAGAAATGAAAGAAGCAAATGGCAAAGGACGTAATGGCAAACAATTGGACTTTCTGGAATATAACTACAAGGTAACTACCTACAGGAGACTACAAAAAAAAACGTAGATCAATCTGATCTATTCCATATAAAGGAATACTGAGCACTTTCTTAGTTCAGAAGCTCTGGAATTAACAGAGGTCCCTTCTGGACCACTGCTGTCTGCAGGAGTAAAACCTCTATGCCCACACAGAAGGCAGAGGACTGATAATAACATTCAAAACCAGAAAGATCATCTAATAAGCCAAGGATCATGGCTGACCATTGCCTGCTTGGTAGGATTTCAGGCTTGGACTTAAATAGTTACATTTAAAAAAATGGGTTTTTTTAGACATTCAGACATCCTTTAGATCTACTCTTTGCTCCTTTTCTATAGCCTGAGTCAGTATTTTATTTTCAAAGCAGTTCACTTCTTTGTAGGCTCAGTGAAGAAGCTGTTAAGAAGCCATGTTATAGCAAAAGGATACGCTAAATAGTGCTCAGAAAAGGCCTGTGCACATATACATGCATATACATGTTTCTGTTTCCTAAATTTGCCCTGCCCAGAAGATACTATCAAGGGCAAGAGACCCTTCTAAATTCATACATTAAATCTTTTATTTTGACTCTATGAATAGCTTAACCCTCAGCTGCTCTTAGTGTCTGATCATGGAATAGCTGGTAGCTACATTATAAGAAAAACAGAATATCAATATGTGTATTTCTTAGAGCATTCAGGCCAGACACATGATTTCTAATTTAAAGCTAGCATGCTTTTAAAATAAAAATCTCCTCAAACTCTGCCAGATCTCAATAAGTGAATTGTTCATATCACTTGTTTCTAGGGTGACCTGAGCAAGTCAGGTATTTTAAGAATGGCAAGGAGGAAACAAAAACTGTAACAATTCTCTAAAAATCTCTATAATTCTACAGCACTGTATGCCAAGATTCTAGAGCTTAAAATTGGAGCTTTATTGAATTTATGACAATTCGTAAGGTTTGCAAACAAATATCCATCTACACATAATACTATGATCAGCAGAGGAGTTAGCCTCAGAGTAGAAATATGAGGCAAGCTTAGAAATGAGAGCAGAAGTCAGGTCATCTGCTGTCACCCTGATAACTTGGGAAAAAAATCTGAGAACAGAGAAACAGAAGAGGCTAGGGACTAAAACCACTGGTCTGAAGCATTAATAAGATGGGAAACAAGTAGAGTAGCTGATGGTCCTAGAAGCAAATAAAACAATCCTCTCACTCTCAGTATATTATAGGAGCAACATCAAAAAAGAAAAATCAATATTTTTTTATGTATATTACTAGATCACATTTGGGTATTATTTTAGAAGTAGTGGTGTTAAATTAGTATAGCATCAAATCATAGAAGTGAATTTTAAAGGGATATAATCTCTCCTATTGAATCAACTGCTCTATTGTTGGAACAAGTGCAGAGGAGGGCCACAAGGATGATCAGGGGACTGGAGCACCTCCTATATAAAGAGATGAGAAAGTTGGGGCTGTTCAACCTGGAGAAGAGAAGGCTACGTGGAGACCTCATAGCAGCCTACCAGCATCTGAAGGGGGCCTATAGGGATGCTGGGGAGGGACTCTTCATTAGGGACTGTAGTGATAGAACAAGGGCTAACAGGTTCAAATTTAAACAGGGGATGTTTAGATCGGATGTAAGGAGGAAGCTCTTTACTATAAGGGTGCTGAGGCATTGGAATGGGCTGCCCAGAGAAGTTGTGAATGCTCCATTGCTGGCTTTGTTCAAGGTCATGTTGGACATAGCCTTGGGTGGCATGGTTTTGTGTGACGTGTCCCTGCCCATGGCAGGGGGTTGGAACTAGATGATCTTAAGGTCCTTTCCAACACTAACTATTTTTATGATCCTATAATTCTATAACTGGAAAAAGAGCAGATAAAGGATTTAGCACCAGGTGTATTCATAAAAGGTCTGCTAGCCCAAAAGCTATCTGCTTTTCCCTGCTATAACAGCTGTTTTAAGAAGAGATGCTACCTACCTTTCCCTACAGACTTGATCTTAGTTGTGTTCTTGTCTGAACATCCTTGAATATGTACTCTTGAAAATTTTCTTGTAAAGCCATCAGTTCTTCACAGTGCATCAATGTGTGTTCTAAAGAATATATCCAAAGATTTTTGGTTGGCAGGTATTCAAAAACTTTTTTTTTTTTTTTATTCAAGGTCTAATCTGATTTGTAGTCTATAACTTTATTCCTGATGTACCTGAGATTTTTTTTTTTTTAAATCAAGGAATTTCAGACAGTGCACATCAAAGTACAGCTCTCAAGCTCAATGTATCACCAGTTGCACCAATATTACCACTAGTTTGTATATTATTGTTTGATATTCCAACTTTTAACAATTTCTGAAGCAATGCTGGACAGAGGGAAGGAAGGTTAAACACTAATCATAAACAACCCAGCTTAACAACCAAGTTTTCCAGCTTACATTTATATATATGCATCTGAACCAAAGTTTTAAAGCCGAGAGCCATCTAGTTTTCTGCAAGGATTACCTTAGTCAATATCTACCCTTTTCTCTCAATTATCAGTTGTATTATATTGTGGAAAAAGAACATTTTAAGACTTTTCTACTTTTTTAGGCTGTATCTCTTCCCAGTTGAGCTAGACCTTTGTGTGTGCATTAAAGCATTTAGTTGAAATGTATGCTGAAGTGTTCTGAATTATTATGGTAAATTTACTGTTTTGAAAAAGAACTGAAACCCAGAAATGCCAGTGGAAACCTTTTGGTACTTCTACTTGGGCAATTACTGCCATAAGCAAAGACAGATATATTTGTTTCTGCCTTGAGCAGCTGCTTGGAAATCTGTTTCTGTTTTTACTCACATATTTATAGATCTTTAGCTAAGTCGTTACTCTGAGTTTCCATAGTGATAACTGAAATATGTATTAACACCAAACCTCAAAGCATATTTACTGTTGGCAATGCTTCATAAATTACTTTTTTCAAGAGCAGCTTCTCAAAACATATTTGCTCAGTTCAGTTCCCCACTTGATTTGTGATAGATAATTTTGATATAACTGTATTTATCTAGAAGAGATATTTTTCCCTCTGCAAGATTCAGTGCATAGATATTACTTCTCTTTTTTATCTGCACTATCAAATGGCCTGAAGAGATGAAGCTTCTGAATTCAGAATGTTACCTTTGAAATAAAATCAGACTTTAAAATTTGCTTTACTTTCAATTAAACTTTCCTTAATGAAGCACCAGTAACAGTACAAAATATTGTAGATAGGTTATCTGTATTCATAATCATGAATTTTTAAACCAGGAACTTGTTTCTCTGGTTACCATCAGATTAGAAAAGAATCACCCATTCATAAGATCTTGATATTTAATCAGAGAAGCTGAACTGCATTTCATCAGGTATATCCTAAACATCACTTTCTCAAAAAAACTCTAGGTCAGAATTTTCCCAAACATTCTGCTCATGTTTCCCAATACACTTATCTGAACATTATTCTAGTCTGCTCTAAGCTGCCTTTATGCCACGGAAAAGAGATGCAACACTAACTTCAAATAATTTTTTATTACCTTGCACCAAAAGTAAGGTTTTTGGGGATTTTATTTTTTTTTTAAGTCTAATATACTGATAGGTGGAGAGAAATATTTTCAGGAAATATTTAAGGAATAATTAAAAAATAATTCCTCTTTATTTCTGGTAATTTCTTCTATGAAGGTAGCTGAATTTAAGATTATTGACTGAAAATCTGTCATTGTTTATTCCAAACATACTTGGTCTGGATTCTGTTCTGTACTAAAGACAGCAGTCATATACACAAATACAAGGTGACAAATAATGACCAAACAAGTCTAGACAGGAACTTGAGCCTGAGTTAATGAAAGTACATATGTGGCCCCTATTTTAACCTGCTTGCAAGCAGAAATGTGCTTTAATCTCTTGTCGTGGTTTGAGGCCCCTCAAACAGTTCTGTGCACCCCCCCACCTCTTTCTTCCCCAGTCCCGGGGAAATGGGAAGGAGAATCAAAAGAATGCAACTCCCACAGGTTGAGAT
>JASSUY010025168.1:0-22368 GCA_032466535.1 Forpus xanthops
CTAAAAATCCAAAACACAGTGCTACACCAGCTACTGCTTAAAGAAAAATGACTGCTGCTGCTGAACCCATGACACCACTTCACTGTTAGGGATGTGGAAGATCTTTAAAAGAAAAGGCCTGAACAATATAAATTTCCATAGGGGATCGGCCTATTTGTTAATAGAGAGGTTGGTGTCATCATGCTACTGAAGCAACACAGTGAACCTGTTACAATATTTGTGATTTTAAAATACAAGGCTATTTTGATAGAGTGCAACAAAAGTAACAAAGCAGATGATAAATAATAACAGAAAATAAAAATGTCAGTCTATGTAGAAATGGTGAAAGTAAATATATGCATTACACCTTTGCAGTCTCAAAATTCCACCTAATCTTGTCAGAAAGATGAGGCAGGTGAAACTGAATGCAAATGTTTCTGACAGAACAATTCCAGAAATCCTTGTGTATTTTTTATAAGGGAATATTTTAAAAGTAAACTCGGCGAGTACTGCACCTTTACTGAATTCTGACAATTCAGTGGCATTCTCTCTCCCTTATACATTTCTCTGAGGAAAATTTAGTCACATCATTACTGAATTCCTATTACAACTGAAAGGTACAGAAACAGTTACAGTAAGTAATATCAAAATACTAGCTATTTTATCATAGGGGTATCCAGAAAACATATCAAAAGCACAGGAATAATAAAAGAGAAACATTAAACTTTAATTTTATGTTAGTGCTTAATATGAAAAGAATTGTTTTTCTTGCCCAAATAGGTGCTACAAAACACTTCCATGGGGTTCTCAGAGATACTCCAGAACAGCAAATACTGTGACCTCAACCACAGAAAATTAAATTATGTGTATTGTAATGTCAAAACATTCTGTTTAACAATTTTACATCTAAATATATAATACTACTGTTGTCAACCAAATATATAATCCATGCCATCTCCACACACCATGGGAAAAATAATTGGCTTTTGTTACAACCACAGGTCTCTGACATAATTTGTCCATATTGATCTCATAGGCACCCAAGATGGACTTACTTCATTCAGGCAATACCTACACCCTGCACTCATGTCTGTCTTCTCCTTACCCTGTGGCAGCACTTCTTAGTCCCCCTACATAAAAGCCATGAAGATAAATAGCTCCATAAACTATGACTCAAAGAAAACAAAAAAGATAAAATAGGCGGTTATCAGTGCTAAGTAACCCAATAAGGCTTTTTATCTCAGGGAAAAAAAACCTCAAACAACCCAAACAAGGAAGCTCTCAGGAAAGATTTTTTTCTCCTGGGTGCTCCTGTTACAAAAAGAGACTTCAGGGAAATAATTTCTTTTGGCATGCGAACATATCTGCCAGGCTTCCTCACTTGAAATTGTTGCTGTACAGTATTTTTGGATGTGGAATAGATCTCTTCCTCCAATTTTTTTCTGGATCCTTTTAACAACCTATTGTCAAGAGTATTTTCATTAAGATAATGTGTTCAAGTAACATTTCCGTGCTTTTTACTATTTTACAAAAACCTCACATGAAATTTTGAATGCTGGATGATTTTCAGTAAACCATATCAGGCATAGAAGTAAAATACCAACTTGACTCGAAACTAAATTTATGTAAACCAAAAGTGTGGGAGAATTCAAAGTGCCTCTTAAGAATTCTGTTAACTGTGGAATGATTAGTCCTAAGCAATCTAAAAAGCAGAGCTGTTTTTCATTACTTACTGGTGCAATGCCCCTGAACCAGTAGATCATTTCAATAGTCTAGACTAGTGGTCTCCAAAGTGGAAGGCAGGCAGGATGATGACTGACCTGATTTCCTATGACAATGTGACCTGCTAAGTGGATGAGGGAAAGGCTGTGAATGTTGTTTACCTGGAATTTAGAAAAGCCTTTGACACTGTTTCCACAGCATTCTCCTAGAGGTATATTCTTTGCTGGGTTAAAACAGACCAGATGTCTGGGCGCGAAAAGCAGTGGTGGATAGAGTTAAATCCAGTTGGCAGCTGGTCACAGGTCATGCTTCCCAGGGCTCAGTACTGGGGCCAGTTCTGCTTAACACCTTCATCAGTGGTCTGGATGAGGGGATCAAGTGCAATCAGTAAGTCTGCAGATGACACCAAGTTGGGTGGGAGCGCTGATCTGCTGATGAATGGGAAGGCTCTGCAGGGGGATCTGGATGGCTGGATTGATAGGCTGTTGCCAGTGCTATGATGTTCAACAAGGCAAAGCGCTGGCTCCTGCACTTGGGTCACAACAGTCTCATGCAATGCTACTGGCCTGGGGAAGTGTGGCTGGAAAACTGCCCAGGGAAATAGACCTTGGGGTGTTGACTAACACTTGGCTGAATACCACCAGCTTGTGCCCAGGTGGCCAAGAAGATAGATTTATTTTATTGGCTGCATGATTTGGTAACACAGACATAGGTCAAGATAAATGTTAAGTTCTTGGCACTAGAGATGTGGAGTATAGGGCTAAGGCAAGCATCTTTAACTTGATCTTCGTGTACTTTGATCTGATTTTGTTTACCTAGAAGACATCGGTTTGTAGAAGCCTTTATAAACCAACATTCCGGCTCTGTGCACTGTCAGGACTATGATAAGCCTCTTACCTAACATAATAAAAGATAGAATCCACTTAAAATTTTCCATTTTACATCTGTGCTTAGGTACAGCTCATCAGCATGAAATCTCATCTAGATAAATCTCGTGCACCTGATAAAAAGAAAGCACCTGAACAAACAAAATGCCTCTAGCCACAGAGTTCAGCATGCCTGTTAATATTATTTTCTATAATTTCCTTATAATATTTCTTTGAAGGAAGTTTTGTGTTGGTTTTCAAGGAAACATGACATGCTTTTACTATTCTGTTTTAGATAGAGGACCTTACATGGGATAGGGTAACTTAAAGATTAGGGCACCACAAAGAAAAAATTAATTATCAGAGAAGCTTAATTAGGTGTAATCATGCATTTTAGTACTAAGTATCACTCTATTAATACAGTTCACAAGCTTGCATATCACAGGGAGGTGTGTGTAGACTTGGTTGATTTCTTCCTACTGTGTTTTTCCAATCAAGCCATTAAAACACAACATAAAAAAGCATCTAGAGAGAAAACATACAATGAAAGCAAAATAAACTATACTATTTTAGCAGAATTATCTGCAGTCCACCAGTTACAAATCTTTGTCAGAATATCACAATCTAATGAACTGGCTTCTGATGGAGAGATAAGTGCTGTGTTATAATCAGATTTTATATATATATATATATATATATATATGTAACATTTCAGCTTCACTAGTTTTAAGTGAATGCTTTCTGCTACTAGGAACTCCATTCTTTTATTGTTTTTCTCTCCCCGCCCCAGGCAGTAGCTTCCCAATTAATAAAAGACATATTCAAAGCTTCAGTGCCTTGAGGCTGTCTTACAATTTGCCTAATTAAGCACGAGAGTTAATTTATGAAGCGCAGTAGAAATAAGGAAGAATATTGCTGAAATGCAACCAAATGTGCCACTTGTGGATGTTTCTGTCTCAGGCTCTTTATCTGTTCCTCATATGGAAGTGCTTCTCTAAATTAGAGAATTTTTTATAATCTGACTCTAAATCTTTTTCAGCCCTACTGTTCCATTTTGGTAATTAAGGGATCAGCCCTTCACAAACCATTTTATATGCATGAGCTCCTGGTGTCCCACCGTAACAGAAAGTTTTGTGTTATGGTGTTGGTTCCTTTTCTAATAATTCCCCATAGTGTTTATTTTTTTTTTTCCCTTTACTTTCCTCCCTTTCAGTTGCTCATGAACACTAAGCTAATACTAATTACCTTAGCACACTTCTCAGACCTCATTCTTGAATTGCAAAAGTCAAGTTAGAGATCCCTATTTTATTTGCAAATTCAGGATTTTTTCACAACTGGCATACACATCACTTAACATTTACTTCCACTGAATCTCATCAGATGGTTTGTCACCCAACCGTTCAGTATTTCAATGTTCTTATTTGCAGGTATACTTAATTTCCATAATTCACTAAGATGTTATCTGCAAATGCTATAGAACCTGAAGGTGGGTTTCTTAAAAAAAAAACAAAAACCAAAAAACAACCCACTGGATCTCCATTCTTCTTATATCTACAGTACCAGTATTAATCTATTTGACAATCAGAAAAGAACATTTAGAAATCTATTTGCAACAAGAAAAAAGAATCATATTGTAGATCTCCCTCAAACCCACATGAACCCCTGGTAATAAGACAACATTAGAAGTTCGTTCACAGATCTCAAGAGTCACCACGGTACATTTTGACAGGATAAATATAACCAAACAAAAAAATCAATGTAACAGATCACATGGAAAATTATTAGGCCTTTTACATAAACTTGATTTACTTACATAGTTGCCAAAAGCTATTTGCTGTTCAATAAAGCTGAACTGTATTTTGTCATCTGATTCAGCTGAAGTGACTTTTCCAGTGAGAAGAGAAGCCACTGAAAACGTTGTCTAGTATACTGGGTCAGATTAAAAGCCCAAGAACTGTGTTAGAGCAAGCAAGAAGACGCCCCAAGAACTAACTAGGTTTCAGGTGATGATCAGTACAGAAATATGTATTTTACCAGAAAGCAAAACTGAAGAAAACAGGAGGAAAACAGCGAAAAATGGTTGCTATGGTCACAGAGAGAAGAGAAGGCATTTTTTATGCTGGAAAACAAAAATAAACTTGAAGTTTTTTTCTGTTTATTTCTAGCTTACTTAGTGAAGAATGATTTAATAGATATACACGACTGTGACTGTAAAAAATCTCATACACATTAATCTCTCTTCTTAAAAGCAACAGCACCAATAATGCTTAAATGCTGGGTAACCAGAAACGCTTGAAAGATTAGCAATGCACTGGATTATCTTGTAAATTAACTTTCAGCCTTTTTTTTTTTTAATCCTACTGAAACTTCTCTATTTGCAGGAGAACTGCGGAACTATTTTGCTTTGCTTTGGAAAGTACATAATAATATTACTTAAGTGATTTTATGTCATGAGCATGGCATTTGAATGTAAATCTTCCTGTTCTTTCCTTCCCCATGCTGTGATATTTCACGATCAGCAAAACATAGGCTAAACTTCTTTGATGTTTGTAAGACCAACTTTCACAATAAAATAGAAAATGCATTAGTTTAAATCCTTCTCACATTAGAATGGGAATTAATAACAATGCTTCATCATCTTCTGTCTTCAAGACAGCTTGTAAGAGGAAGCTGAGGTGGTCTCCTCTGTCATTTCTTGAACCATGCAGCCTCCGAGGCCACAAAGCCTAAGAAGCATAAGACAGAAGACAGCCTGATAACAAGAAATGACAACTCCTATTTTCATGTGGAAAGTTAATGAATATACTTTTAATACAGAGATCTATGTATTTGATATCCTTGCCAGGAAAGCAGGCGTGCTTGTGATGCACTCAGCAACCCTAACAGTGATCAGAGTTTGATCATTACCAGAGATACAGAAATTTGTTCCACCCCCACATACTTGCTAGTGTCTCTTCCAAACAAAAAAGTCAATTGGCCTCTTCAGTGCCAGATGCCAAAAAGAACATATGCTCAGCTTCTCCCAACCAAGTTGCTTGGTTTACATCATGCATAGCTACCAAAACAGTAGAGACAATGAAAAGGCAGAAAGGAAAAATGTACTATGTAATACTAGTAATGATAGCAACTGCCTGGGCCTAAAAAAAAAATCCCATCAAATGCTAGGGAACATCCACAAGGGCAGGGCAGAATCCTATTGTCCAATAATCAGGGAAGAGCGATAGACACTTCAGGCATCTCTCACTTTACACTCTTTTTGTATAGATTTTTTTTTTTTTTTTGGCTGAGGTCAGTGATTGCACTGAGTATCCATCATCCACACGAGAGAAACAAATTAAAAGCTCCTTCAGTGAGTACTTCCGTAAGAGTTTCTATACAAAAACTTGAGAGCAATAGCTATAGCATAGAGAACAGTCACGTCCTTTCAAGAAAAGAGTCTCAAACTTTTCAGAGCAGAACAACACAAGAGTCCAAACAGATATCTACAACAACTACTGGCTTCATAGATGGGGAAAAAAGTCCCATGGTAGAAAAGTCATCCTTATGAAACACACATATTTCACTGGTGTGACAGTATGCCTGGACAGTGGGTCAGGCTTGCATAGTCAGGCTTGGCACTGAAAACCTAGACTCTGCACCAGAACCAGCATAATATAGACTGTGCTTTCCAGAAAAAAACAGACTTCAAAAACCAAAGCACTGAGAATACTAATGAGAAGAAAAACTGACATAACACAACAGATAACAAAATCACATTCAAGTAGAAGCAATAGACTATGATGCAATATAATATAAATATTCAGCTCTTGAGAAGAACTAAAAGAATGGAGCACAAATGCATGGCATGGGAAGAGAAAGAACTATGGGCACATTATCAGTACTGCAAGGGGTCTAAACATCTAGGCATAACTGACTGTATATATATGTGCTTACAGCATGAATGCATACATACAGACAAAGGAAAGTAATATTTTGTTTCATATAATACTTTTCTCAGTTTTCGCACATCATCTCTGACACAAACTTTTCATTCTCCCCAGCATGGAAACAACAACAGTCTGTAAGACCATTTAAGGATTAACACAACAAGCAAAACCTCAAAAGTTCTTTCTATCATCTAAACAATGTCATTCACTTTTTTTTGTGAGTCATATGCAGCTTAAAAAGAATACTAATCCGTGATTGACTATGCTAATTCAGAATTTAGAAATTAAATTGTGAAGAAATCTGTACATACATCAGGAAAACTTTAATTAAAGGGAAATATAATGACATCTAAAGTTGTTCTACGGTAACGTGGCCCCACTTCTCAATTGTCTGAAGTGGATGCATAAGAAAGTCTCCTTTGTGGAAACCTGAAAACCAAGTAGAAGATGCAGAGGATCCAAATCTGAAAGTTTATCAGGGATCTCATACACTAAATTAAGATCTCAGAATAGCATCTATTTTTTGTTACTTGTTGGGACATCTGCAAAACATTTTATAAACCTTCTTTTCCTGGCTGCAGGAGCACAATAAGCTGTCTACTGCAGTCGAACTCTGACTGAATATTAAAATACAAGCCCTCAATTTTAGCCAGCACAAAGTCCAGCATGACTAGTAATCTAATCATGGAAGAACGCATGGCCATCATATATTGCTTTAAATCTTTTCAAATTCTATCTGTAAGCTCTAGAGTCTATAGAGATACTACTCATTACACATTCAATTGGTAATACCTTTTTATGTCACGCTACTCAGCAAGAGCTCTTGCGCCATGAGTTAGTAATTCTAACCTAAGAAATAGAAGAAGGAAAACACTATCAGAAAAAACAAGAACCAGAACTGTTCTTCCTAAAAGCTAAGTAGTAAAAGCTGCTTGGTGTTTTATATATCCGATGATGGGATTGGTGGCACTGCATACTTTAAAAAGCTTGAGTCTCTTCAAAAAACTCTTATTCTCAAAGGTCACTGGAAGAAAATCTATTTTTTTGTTTGTGCTGGATCTAAACAGATATGCAGAGCATATTCATCAAATTACAATGCCTCTCATTAAAACCTTGGGGAAACTTTTTGTGAAGATCTTCAGCAAATGCTCATACACTTAGAAGATGAACATCAATACAATGATGAAATAAAACAGATTCAGGACTTAAAGTCCTATGCAAAACTGGATATCAGTATATCTCCTTGTTTATGTAATGTGCTGTTGATTCTACAGAAGCTGCAAAAATATTTAAAAGCCCTAACACCAACTATTCAGATACAAAGGCAGTCTTGTGAAGTTCAAATATTTTGAACCATAATTCTGTTCTTATGGACTATCCCACAAATTAATAATGACTACCTTTCTTTCAGATTTTTTCAGTTTTTTTGATATAAGCACTTGTTGACAAATTGCTACTTATTTTTTCTACACCTTGATAAACGTGAAAATGCTTTGAAGGATCAAGGCCAGTGTCTCTTGGCTGCACACAGAGGTTGTGTGAGTTTCATCAGCTACTCCTACTGGCATAAAGAACAGATTCTTGTAATAATTTCAAAGATGCATATTTTTGATGGCAGAGAGTCTAGCTTTGCTCTGAAATACGGCTGATACTGAAATCACCTTACTTTGTCCATAAGATGTTCCTAAATATGACTGCATGGGAAAGTTAAAATCTCATTAATTCTAAAATAAGTCACCTAGGGCAACTACCATCTAAGAAGACACATTCCCTTCTAGCTAATTCCCTCTCTCACACAGTTTTTAATAACTTTCTACTCTTGAATCTTTATCACCAGAGACTTGCCTCACAAGGCCCAAGACAATCTGAGAGGAATGTGTGAGAGGTATTCATGAAAAGGATTTTAATGTTAAACTAGTAAGTGAACACATACTTCTAAAGAAAAAAAAGAGAGCTATCGTTATTCAGGGAAAAGGTCTGTAATCTTAAATGTAGCCTTTAATGCGTAAGTGCTTTCATTTAAAGAGCAAATAACTATAGAAGAATTAAAAGTGTTTAAGGACCATTATGTCTCTCTGTGAAACGGTGGATAATGGAACTAAAGAAAATTCCCATTTTCTTCTAGAACTGCTCCACATGTAAATTACAAATTTACAACCAGTTCTAAGAAAATATTTCTAATAAGATTTCTTAAAATTAAAATTAACTACCAGAAGAAGTAACCATTTAACCTTGTTCTCTATACTGGAGTATCTGTATCTGTCTCATACCACAAGTTTTATAAGAATGAAATACAATGGTGATGCCATTCTTGTGCGTATTACTTTTACGAATCGAACACCTCCTCCCAAATTAATTTCTTATCCTGAGATAATTAAATGCACGCGTAAGCCTACGTGAAAACCATATGGGGAAGCACTTAGAAAAAAAAAAAAAAACAAAACCCAACAAACCACAAAACTAAACCCAAGCCACCCAAAACAAACAAATATACAAAACCCCAAAACATCCCCCTGCAATTACATTCCCTTCTTCTCTTCAACTTGCAAATCCTAGCAAGCCAAGTATTTGTTTAGAAATCTGTTAATGAATGGCCTCCTCATTCACTGAGTCTTCCTCTAGCATAACAATCTTTCACAACGTATGGACACAGAATGTTGCAATCAAAAAAAAGACCATCTCCCACAGTATTATAAACCATAACATGCAAGTGTTGACATATAAAACTATCTACAGGCACAACACAAAAACTTCCTCTCATTAGTAATAGTCATGAATGGCTCTTTACTTCTGCGGCAAACTCCACGTTGTAAATGAAATTGTATTTTGTAATGAATGTAATTAACTGGAAATAAGGAAATGTTTACTACTACTCTTTCCCTCTCAAATGCCGTCGCTTTACTTTCCAACCAAAATATTCTTCAAAAACAGTGCTGCCTGATATGCTCACCAGTCCCTATGTCCATGAAATTATTTGGCTCAGAAAACCTCTTCTTTAGACATAACATACTACTAGGGGGGACAAGAAGCAAGGCTGAAATCTGCCAATGTGTTTTTGCAAGTTTGAAAAGCTCCTTGCTTACAAGATGAATAATTCTGACAAGACCAAAAGTCTAGAGAATGTCGAAACAGTGACACTTTCTCAAAATATGTTGTAATTACTATATTTACTGTCTTCATCAGTTCCTGTAGTATGTTAAAACCAGAAGGTACTGAAAACAAGGTGCCATTGCTTTAATTGGTGTAGAGAAATGACAGGAATGCAGATGGCAGTACATCCATTTAGGCATTCACTCAAGTTTTTCGTCCTCTGACAGCTTCCCTTATTGAAGCACTGGTTCTGAAGATCCTGTGACAAAAGACAGTCCTACCTTCTAGAAATGTTTTCGGGGGGGAAACCTGAAATTTGATGGTATTTTCGTATGGTTACCTTCTGACCACTCACCCTTTGGGAACCTAAGCAACTATGACAAAAATGTAGGAAAGAGAAGTTACATCCCACTCCATTTCAGATGCATATAGATGTTGAGGAACTGTAGTGGTGATTGGTTCCATACAATTCTTCCTAAACTTGTGTTCTGGTTAAATCACAACACCTTGATAACGTGCAGGAGAGTAGTTAGGGTATATGTTATCACTTCTACCATAAATGCTCCTAATACAGATGCCTATAAGCACACCAGATACTGCTTAGCTTTGGTAAGTAGGATGCACTGCTTTAATTATACACAACACTCACCATATACAGTCATTCAAGGAAACAGATACACTTCAGCAAAGGCTATAATCTAGATACATAACATATATGATCTCACGATACATATGTACAAATAGTAAAATCACACTCACATGCAAGGATAATTATATTTTAAATGCTCCAGAATTGAAACTTTATAAAGACATGTTAAAATTTGCTGAGTACTGCAATATGGATAAATAAATTCTCATTTATATATATATATTTAGAAACACACATTTCATTAAGCTTCTAAAGATGTTTTTCAACCAGCAGGTATATTAAGGCTTACAGAGTTTTTCCTCTGCCATAAACTCAGAGACACAGTCTCTTTATAATGATGTTCTGCCTAAGATGCAATTACGTGAATTAACAAAACTGATACATCTCTTTTCCTTATAAATTATTGTGAGCTGTAAAGAAGTTAATCTACCACCTCTTCTAGAATATATGGAAACACTGTCAAAGAGACTTCTTATTTATTTGTCATAGTAATTATTGCTCTCTGCCTGATAAAGTACACTCTTTGCCTTTTAAGAAACCAGTTTACTTTGTAAGGACTATTAGAAAACATGAATATTCTAAGTCTTGTGAATATAATTCAGCAGCCTGTCAAGTTAAATTGGTATTAAAAATGGAGCTGTTCTTGCATATTCATCAAATTAAACCCCATAGTATTTCATGTTTAAATAGGGAAGGGATAGTTGTGAGGCAAAATAACTCTGAACTTTTGAAAGAAGATTCTGTCCTCTCTATAAGTAACATTTCAATACCATAATTTGCTTTCTCTTTTATTTCCTCCTTTCTCCTTTTTCTATTCAAATGTGCTTGGAGAGCCTTTCAGAAGTTAAGACACCTTGTATATTTGCTGCAGGAATATTCAGTCTCCCTGTTTGCCAGACTGTATTCAAAATGCATTTATACAACAAAATACTTTTCCATATTTGATATAGATTTGTCCATTATACTCACTGCTACTGTGTCTTAGCATCTGCCAATCATGCCTTATTTCATATGAATAACACCTATTTTATTGCAGCTTCAGATGTTCAATCATTTTAAGGTGGGAGAGATGGGTTGATTTCAATCAAAACCTAGAAGACCCATTACCTGAACAAGACAAGCCAGCTACCAGAAACAAGCAAAGGAGATTTTTTTCCAAACACTTGGAATAGATCTGACTTAGAAAATACAATCCTCCTTCCACACATACACACCAGCACAACTGAGATCAATGAGAACCTCACCCTCTGCTGTATATCTCAAGCACTTAAACACCAGCTGAGAAAGAAAGAGCTGAAAATTCAGAACAGGCCTCCTTAGCAGCTGGAGGGAGAAGGCAAGATGGAGGAAACCACATTCCTGTGACCAGTGATCTCGCCTAATATAGTAATTTCCTAAAAATAAAATTATTCCTTATTTCCCAGCGTTTCATTTTCCTTTGTTCATTGAACTCAGTCTGCACAATAAAGCCAGAAATATCAGCTTCCTTTTCTCCATCTTCAACATTAGCAAAATGTCAGTGGGTTTGGATTTCTTATATTAAAGAAGAAAGATTATGGTTTACAGTTTTTGCTTTTATAGTTTTGGTGCAGTTCTCTGGACATCATGAAAATATTGAATAATACAAATAATTTCTGAAAACCTTCTCTCTTTCTTTCTAGTACCAAAGACTAAAGATTGTATCTATCCTAAAAACTTGTGCTCCTCTTAATACTTTAGGATAGGAATCCATGAACCTCAGAGGAGAGAAATAAATTGTGATCAAAGCAAAGTGATAACTTTGATGCAGATATGGGCAGTCACTGTATTTTCTCACAGTGAGTTTGATGTTGATTAAGGAGGAATAAATCCTCATAACTTTACATACTATGAAGTCATATCTAGATCAGATGATTATGCAAACACTTCCCTCCACTAGATTTTAAACTACCCAAATTCTTTTGCATACCTGAAAATAAGTACAAGAGACAGCACAATGTAATCAATCTTAATGAGCAAGCAACACATCAGACTGACTACTAACCAAATAAAGAATTAGCTACAAAGACCACATTGCCAGACCTAGGCCAAATTCTCACCTAGTACCAATCTTTTACTCCACTGAAGAACAAAACTGACAGAAACTGCTGAAGTACCTTCCATGAGTGGACTTGGGTAAAATGAGGTTTTTTATCATGTACACTGCATTGGAGGTAAACCTCAGTTTTTAATGATTTTGAGTACCAATGACTTCATACCATCCCTTTTTAAGACATATAATATTGAAAAAAAAGGCAAAAAGACACTATGTTTATATTTATTTTCTGTTATGAAAATATAACTCAATGTTCACATTAATACTGTATCTGTCCTCAGGTAACAAAACAGAAACATGTTCAATTACACTAGTTTTCGGTATCAAACAAACCTTACTAGAGTCAAGCTGAAGGTAAACTGTACTTGTAAAAATAATAAAAATTCTATTTTAGATGTCTAAATATGTATCTAAAAATTTTACTCTAGACACTTCCCCCCCATGACAAACTTCAAAGCAAGAAATAACATGGCTTTTTAATATGACATTCCTGTAATTCTCCAAGCAAAGAAATTCAATGTTGAAAGGCAATAATACTGTACCTTGATTTCTTCTATTTCGTCTGGCACTATCTTGTATGCAGATATAGTCCCACCCAACCTGAAATCAGGAGAAAAAAATACTCTCTGAAATCAGAACAAAAATGTTCTCAAAATCAGTAACGCAAAGCACAGGATGTTAATGGTGTCATTACTTGTTACAAAACACAAATATTGCTCTTACCAGTTTAGAGGTAAAACATGCTAAGCCCCAAAACAGCAAAAAAACCCTTTCTTTATCCAAAGGAAAAATCCTCATGTAACTAACATAAACATTAGAAACAAAGTGTCCTTCACTAGCCTGAAAGATAAGAATGAGGTCAACCAAGCAGAACTACCATCACCAGGATGTTATGCTTTATATTAATGACCATAGTCATCATACTCTGACCTCTTGTTTGTTGTCTAAATTATATGGATGAGTTTAAGTATTTGAAACCTGATATGCTTTGTGCTCAGTATTTCACTAAGCTGCTACGCAGTCTTAAATAAATCCAAATTAATTTTTATAAATTGATTTTTTTTAATTACACCCCTGTGTACAGAACTTGTAATCCACACATACTCTATGGCTTCCATGTTTGAAGAGTCTCTGTTGTTCATGACGGGTAATAAAAAGCAGGTGATGTGCAATAGCTGGCACTGATGTAGAAGAAGTGGGGTTTGTTCCCCATTGAACTTACTTGTCTCTATTCTGCAAATGTTTATTGTAAAGAATAATTCCCATCTCAGGATGCATGAATAGCATGCACTACAAATTGTGCTAAATAGTACATTTTCCCCAGAGACATGCAGTCATGGATTCTTTTATTTCATGAACCAGTATGACTGATAGTGACAACTCAGACCTAAAAATACAACTGCACTAATGACCTTCCTGCTGGCTCTAGCAACACTAGTCATCTTCTAGGTCCTACAGAAATGGAAATCATGCAAGAAACTAAAGCAATAGCCAGCTATCAAATGTGCATGTGTATTATCTGCTTATTATTGGAAATTTTGCTTCACATTGTCAGCATTTCTACACCAATATATTTCCTTACATTTAATCCTCACATTATTACACATATTGTTTACGTAACCTAAATAGGGGAGAAGAGAGTAACACAGAAAGGACATTAAGATTTTCCTCGTAAGTCCTACCTTTCTGCATAAGTCACTCAGAAATGGTTTGAAAGCTTTAGACAGAAGATGAAGTCTGCATAGAAAAAGCCAAGTCTGAAGTCCATCACTGCTCCAAGTATTACCAAGATTTCTGAGGTATAGACAGGGTCCTCATCACAGCATTAAAATTCATGATGAACCATTAGAGTGCAGTAATTACTCTCTCCTATTTCATCTGCAACTTCCATTGCTGCTTATCATCAACAGAGTTGAAAGTTGGGAGAGAAGTGAAGCTTTTTTTTGCCAGTGCAAGTACAAACATGAGCTTTTAGTCTTCACTGTACCTGACCTTTGTGCAAATGGTGTTGTCAGGATCAGCTACAAGAAACTGATTTTAACTTCATTATTGAAGACTGCTTCATCATATCATGACAAGGAATGGCTCAGATCAGTGCACACTGTTACTGCACATGACCAGTCCTTCTACTATTGAAAAACATTAGAAAACAATTTTTTATTTCCTTCTTTTAGATGCATTCCTGCCCATACTCTGTAGTACTCAAAAAATAACATCATTGACTTTCTATCCTCTAGCAGAAGTGGAGGACAGAGTCTCTGCTGCCAGCACTCCACTAGCACCAAATTCCACTTAGCAGATTTCTTTATTGCTCACCCTTAGCACAACTATTAAGCACTTTCTTGGAATACACAGGAAAACAAAACAAACAAACAAAAAAAAAAAAAAGAAAACCAAACCAAAAACTAAAAATCAAAATAATTGACTCAGTAAACTCATTTGGCTTTCTTAAACCATTAATTAGCATCATTTTCTGCAAATACTTCTGCAGAGTTCTCTGTCAAGAGCTTAGCATACTCTAAATCTGCCAAGTTGCAGTCCAAATGGTAGCACATTTTAAAGTAAAATGTCAATTACTACAAATCCACAGTTTTCACAGAGAGGGTGACAGAGGACTTGCATGTGGCATATGTTTTTTCATTTTCTTGGGAGTAACCTCTTTCTGCTGGTTGGTTTTGTTAGAAAGTTTTACACCAGCATTTTTGTTCACAGTGTTTCAAGAAGCAATTACATTGCAATCAGAAAAGCAAAGGACCAGCTGGCAAGAGGATGCATTAACTACTGTGGGCTTTGTACACTAAAATGTAATGCAGCATGAACGTGTTAGAAGGGCCAGAATTCAATTCGCCAGGGACCTAATTCTTGTGCAGATTCACTCTTCATCTTTTACACATTTCAGTTTTATTACAGATTTTATTACATTTTCCTCTAGTTGAACAACACAACACCCAGAATCCTACAGTGTAAATGGCATTTTCTCTTCAGAACAAATACACAACCAAAAGCAAAGCTAAACATAATAGAGAATTATTTACTAGTGGAATTATTTTAAATACTTGTTAGCTTTAATTTTTCATATGTGCATATGCTACAGATAATCTCTGAGAGGCCACGCAATTTATATTAAAATTTCAATAGACAGTAGTCTCAACAGGTTTGTATCGTACCCAGCATGTAATACTGACAGTCCAGTTCTCTAATCCCTTTGCAAGACAGAAATTAAATTACTCCTAGGCATAGAAATTAGAGCTGATACAATAAAAAATGAGGAATCACACCTCATATTGGCCTCAATTGGTGAAGGTATTTGAGAAAAGATGAAATGAGGAAATCCATAAAAATAGTTAGGAAATAATAAATCTCATGCAACTATTTGCACAGGATTCTGTGAAAGAACAGAAACTGTCATTTTTAAGGAAACAAGTGCATCTCAGGTTGACATACAATGCTCAGACTGGGTTTGCTGGAAGTTCAAAAAAAAAGGATTGAGGAGAATGTAGAAAGTAAGGTTTCTATAGCAACTTAAGAAATTAGCAAAATACAGGAAATAAACTGAAGTGAGGCCAATACAGTTGTATTGGAACAGATGGAAGCTTTACTATTTCACAAATTAAAGCAGAGTACCACTGAAGAGAGAAAACTTGAACTTCATCCAAGTAAAGAAAAGTTAAAAACATGAAGAACTGTGCTCAGATGGAGGCAAGAAAAATGAACCATGGCCCTAATGGGAAGAGAATTTGAGAAGACAAAACTTCAAGAGAAATAAATTACAATTCTTGTAATGATAAACTATCAAGTATTATTAAGTTATCCTTCTATTATCTGTTTGCTGTATGTTTCAATAATCTACCTAAACCACAACCAGAATTTCTCATTTATAAAACATTTATTCTTGATATAAAGTTAAAATTATCACAGTATTATTTCCCATATAGTTGCAAGTTGAATTACTGACTGGTCTTCCCTTGCCCCTCAATATATGCCTGTGCCAATGGACTCACTGGGTTACTACTGAATAGCTAAATTATGTGCAAGGCACTTGTGCACTAATCAGCTTTTACAATTTGAATTCTGACTAAAGATACGAACTTACTCTTTATATACAGTTCACAACTAGTGACTGCCATAAGAAGCTGAACTATTGACTCATCCGTTAACTTAATTAATGAGTCATACTGAATGCAGTGAAGTCAGTTTTCTAAAAATAGCTTCTAGCCAGCTTGGCTGCTGTCATCTGCTGAAGTTCTCCAGTGCCACTTTCATTAACATTAATCTTTCTTCAGATAGATCACTGTCTAAATGATATCAAGTTGTCATTAAACCTCCCAGTGGAACTCTGCTTCACCTTTAAATGAAAGCAAAACTCGAAATCCTTTCTGTCCAACTTTCCATTTTTTTTCCCAGATTCATGTCACAGATACATTTATTTACCATCAGGATACTTTGATTTGATTTATAAATTAAGCAGAGACTGTGCGTGTGAGCAGATCAAATGACTGGGAGCTAGACTGCCTATTTCTAATTCAAAGGGCATGTTCATTTTCTTCCAGGCTACTGAATGAATACATGTTATGATATTACTACTGCTGGAGCAAATTGACCAAGACAGCATTTTTAGCTTACTCAACTGGGCTTAATGGTGATCTCAGCAAATCATCATGCCTTGGATCCTCACATACAGCCAAAACTACACAGAGTATTCCTTGGAAGGGGGTAGCTGAATTTTTCGTTTGAAAACAGCTTTCTACTTTACTACCTGTAAAAGCATACACTAAAAGCAGTCACAAAGCTACTTTGACACTAGTTTCTATCCCTTGAGAAACTGTTAAAACACCCTGAGGAAGGGAGTAAGATGATAGGCTATTTCAGGCTTGCTTCCTACACAACAGAACACTGGTAGCTAGAGCAAGCTGGCTGCAATGCCAGCGACAAATACTGCAAAACAGCCTTCAAAGTGCTTCGTGACAACAGTTTTACTTACTCTAAGGTGTAGAATTATGTGATGAAGATCCACACCATGTGTTCTGGTTTGGTTTTTTCTTTTACTGATTTCAATAATGACATCATAGAAAACTCACTTCCCTCCCCACCCATAATCTTAGGCTAACTTCAACATGCTGTACTCAAAAACCTCATAGAAATAAACTGATTGCAGACATGCCCTCTGTCAGTTCATGTCTCTCATGAATGACAACTCTGGGATTAAGACATCAAAATTACAGGATTCTCCCTCTGCCTCACCATGTGCCAAAAAATTTATTGTACATAAAACAAAAAGGGGGTAGTGGTGCTAAAATTGACCCACTGCTTTAAAATGGTTATTCCCCACCTTACTAACAAAAGTATAAGAACACATTTGTCCCTGGCTTGCTGGCTTTTTCCTTTTCTATTTTTTTTTTCCTAAACATAATAAACAAACCACACTTTTAAGAAGGAAACAGATGTTACTTTTTTTTCTTTCACCCTTCAAAATGTCATTGTTTTCTTTTTGTGGGTTGTGTTTTTTTTTTTTTTTTTTTTTTTTTTTTTTTTACTTTATTGCAGGAAAAGAATAAATTAGAAGAGCTAATTTTTCAGGCACCTTAAGTATAAAAATAGTGCTACCTCAACAATCTGTTACTGAGTAAGAGAGCATCAAGGATCTTTGTCCTTGGTATATGTCAGAAGCTAGAGACAAGGCAGTTTGTATGTCATTTGGCAATCACATGACCAGGAGCCACTCTCCCCTTGGAGCAAACTACTCTTTTTATTGATGGCAGGAGAGGGAGGATTGAACTGTTATGATATAAAGAAATTATATAAACTTAAAATACTCCTCTGTAGAGCTACCAAAACTCACATCAGCTCAGGGTTTAGTATAGTTTTCTCAGGGGTATTGTTGGTTTAACTCAGTACACGGGGCACACCAATATATGACACTTTGGGGTATTATTGCTGCCACCCAGAAAACTACAGGCTGCCTCATCTTGAAAATGTTTATCAGTTTACTTACTACCTAATAAAGACAGAGAATGTGAGCGAGGAAGGCAACACTCCCAACAAATTCTAGGCTTGCAAGCACTGGCCCCCAAAAGAAAACAGATGAAGAATACACCTAAATACACGAACTTTTCAGTGGCACTGTTGTCATTTTTTTACCCTCAGCATAAAGACAGAAGCCTTCTGACCAAAAGTAGGAGGAAGGTTGATCTTCCATTAGAAGCAAAAACTACGTAAGTTTTGATTCTCACTGAAAAATTCCTTAATAATTGCTCAAAAGTCTTATCCTCAATACATGTACGATTCACAGCAAGGGTATGAAGCATCCAGACAGCAAATATTTTAAGATCTTTGAATAAAATGAAACATAAACAATAGGGATAAACATTCAATTTTTTTTTTTTAGGACTTTAGCATTTAATTGTGTCAGACAATTCAGCATGCATAACATTATATCAAATATTTCACGCTTTGTAATAGCCTAGTTCTACCTACTTCTCTCCATAAAAGATAGAAGCACTGCATCTGAAATAGGCTCAATATAAAGTATCAAAGACTCATTCTGCACTCACAATTTTCATTACAGACTCAACTTTTTTATTTCTAATAAAAACTGACTTTTAAAGTCTTCCCAAATGCCAGCAAAATACAAGAACAGTCTTGCCATGTGGACCGACAGCAAAAAAAAACCCAGCTTCTTTGCAGGACGAATGTTTGTATATAAAGCAGAGAAATTATTGTACTATGTTCTATCTGATTTGTAATCTAACTATGGAAATCATACATTAAATCAAACAGACAGAAATGTCAGCTAGATTTAACTAAAAATGTGTTCAGTGACTTTGAAAGTTCCCGCTGGGGCATCATATGCTTGACCAGCCAGCTCATTAAACAACATGAGCAAGATTCAAAATTTCCTGAGAGAAAAAATATGCAGAAGCAGACAAAAATCATTATCACAAAACCAGTCAAATTCTTACCAGTTAGACAAAGAAATATGGATTTAATATACATGTTGGGATTTAGTTGGTAGACCAAGGGCTTTAAAACACTGTATGAAGAGAAATATTTATAGTAAGGGCTAAGACAACAATAAACCTTGATCTTACTTTGTCCTATAGGAAATACAGAGACAGGGAAATGAAGGAGAGATAGAGCATTTGCATATATATTGCTAGCAGTTGCCTGTCACAAAATCCCCACCTGCCTCAACTGAAAGCAAAATTTGTGTGCCTGAGAGTGACCTTTTGGCTATCTTGGAAGGCATTGCAAATTAGAGGATTTAGGCAATATGATAAAGGTTGCAGTGATCTGCTAGGAAATGAAAGATTCCACTGGTAAATTACTATCACAGCTTGCAGAAACTTACACAGACAGATAAAGCCATTTTTGCTGACACTCCTAGGATTTCAATTGAGCTTTCTTTGCTTCTACCCAAATGCAGAAGAGAGATCATCTGAAAAAAGTGTTAAGAAGATTCCTCCCAGAAGAGTAAGTTGACCCACAACTAGTAGAAACAAAAAGTCTTATTTTCTTGTAATAACCCTCCTGCACAGACTTTCAGTACCCAACAAAACATGGATTCAAAAAGACTGGCCCTCCATCATGAGCCCTCAAGTTTTACCATGTATATGCTTATCTTACCCCACTACAATATCACCATTTTCTTCCCAATAACTTTAATGTGTATTTTCCCTTTCATTTCTTACATGAGACACATGCTTGTCTGATGCTTGTGAAGAATGCTTATACACACAAATTCCACGTGCATGCTTATGTTAAGGCTAATAAATATTAAATATTTATTTTTAGAAGAGAGGAAGTTTGGCTGGAATATATGAAACCAGAAAAGTGTGTAATGGAAACACAGGGATCCCTGTTGTTGGAGAATAAGCTAGAAGGAATTGCAGATCACAGGTTTAGAAGAGCAATCAGGCAAAAAGTCATCCAGAAAATGTCTTCACTGCCAAGAATACAAAAAAAAGACTAAAGGTGAAAGAAGAATGACTCAAACTTGGGAAGAATAAAATGTGTGAAATATGTGAAAATGGTCTGATCATTACAGATTCCAGTTCAAATTTGTTCCTAACAATTTAAATCACAGGGCTTATGGAAGACTGACAGCATTTTTAAATAACTTGTTTGGAATAAAAATAATTGCTACAGTTCTGAAATTCCAAAAATGATAGAGGAGTCTCAGAGGCAAGCAGCATCTACAAGGGCTACCACACTGGTTCACACAATACTTCACCTTCCCAAAGCTATAATGTCTCATTTCTCTCCACACCACATTCCACAGAAATATAAAGTATGAATACAACCCAGTATACGAATAATGACACTCTTTTTATGTCTGTATTTTTCCAGTTAAATTCAGAGGTGGAACTTGCTACTCCTTTTCTTTTTTCCTGAATGAATTACTGTGGTTGCCTATTTATACACATATTGCCATGCGTAGCCTAAATAGGAGAAGCAAATTGTCTTTAAAACAGTGATCACACTCAGCTGGGGCTTTTTTTTGAGTATGCTGTGTACTACGGATTGTGAAAGGAGAAAAAAAAAAAAAATAAATAAAGGTATTCAGCCACAGAATGGAGTTATATTAATAAAACAACTCCATATTTGATCTAGTGATTTTCATACCTAGGAGGAACTTTCTACAAACAGCATTAATGACAATGCTGAAAGTGAAATTTTACTGCATGCCTCAGTTATTTCCATTCCAGATAACTTGAAGCTATTTTTGAAGCCATCATCCACACTTTACAGCTGCTTGTAATATGCTTTCACAAGGTCCAAATTCATGTTATTGAAAAAAATATTTCTTCGTTTTTCATACATTATTTGCTATATGGGCTTTTCAACAGTCCTGTTTTCATTTCATGTAGCTGTCATTCCCTTTTTTTTTTCGCATCTTATCATTTAAATGTCAACAAAATGTTTCCAGATAAATTTAAAAAACACTGATGTTACTGTCCTGGCTTCTCATGTCACAATTCACTACAATCTGACTCGATACTGAGAAACACAGTAGGCAGGGGACATGTGGATCTTAGACAACTTGAGGTATTTGATTAAGTGTGGATTCATTCATTTTGTTTCATTCAAGTCCAAAAAAAATATGACTACTTTAATTTCTAGATAGTTTGCACAAACATAATCCATTGGAAAAATGTAACTATTAACTTCTCCTTACTTGAAGCTTTAAGTGACCTTGTAAGTCCTTATCAGCTATATTCTACTGCCATTTATTTTGTATGATGTTATCTTAAAATAAAAACCAGTTACAATAATCACCTCCAGTTAAACTTTGTCAAGGCTCTTCTCCCTTGTAACTGCTCCCTGTACAAACATAATATTTAGAAAGAAGAGTAACTCATTGTCATGGGCTCAGCAGCAGCAGTAATTTTTCTCATTCTTGGTAGCTGGTGCAGCACTATGTTTTGATTTTGGGTCTGGGAAGAGCACTGATAACACCAGTGTTTTCATTTACTGCTTGGTAATGTTTTGGTCTGACCAAGGACTTTCTGAGTTTCATGCTCTGCCAGGGAGGAGGGGAAGCCAGGAGGAAGCCAAGAGGAAGCACAGACAGGGCACCTGACCCAAACTGACCAGAGAGGTATTCCACAGCACATCAGGACCAGGATGGAAAAATGGACAGCAGAGACCCAGAAGGGTGAAGGGTGCATTGTTTGGTTGGGCTGGGTATTTAGATGGTGAGCGATCGTATTCTTTCCTTGTATTTGCCTTGTCATTATTATAATTGGTGGTAGCAATAGCGGTTTGTGTTATACCTTAGTTACTAAACTGTTATCTCAACCTGTGGGAGTTATTCTTTCAATTCTCCTTCCCATCCCTCCAGGAGCAGGGGGGAAGAAAGAGGGTGGAGTGAGTGAGCAAAACTGCGTGCCTGAGACGCTTAAACCACAATACTCACCTCACAGTAACAAGTTTTTTTTTTGTTAAGATGTGACTGCACAAGGTTACTAAGCTCATATATATAGTACTGATGAAGTTTAACCATGCCAAGTGCAAGGTCCTCCACCTGGGTCGGAGCAATCCCAGGCACAGCTACAGGTTGGG
>JASSUY010025175.1:4606-19215 GCA_032466535.1 Forpus xanthops
GTTTCTTTTAATCTCAATGCTCTCCTTAGTGCATAGCAAACCCACGTCCTCTTTTCTGGTTCTCTTTTTATTCTTCTCGTTAAAGAACTTCTGTTGTTTATTTTAATATCCTTTTGCAAGGTCTAACTCAGCTTGACTTTTGGCAATTCTCACTTTACCCCTATGCTTTCTGACCTCTAAAACTCAGCTTCCTTTGCAGATTCATCTCTTTTTCCATTCTTACCCTAACAGACCCTATGAAGCGAGCCAGTTAGCTCTGGACCCTTCACATTTTTCTGCTCTTGTTCACAATGTGAATCCCACAACAGTTTTCCAGCTCTGGTGCACAGAAAATTCAAACACCCTGTAAGTACAAGTCAGCAAATGCTTGGTTGGAGCAGATTGTCCTTATCAGAGCATTTAATAATCAAAGAACACAGAAATAAAATCAAGCAAACAGATAGAGCTCCTAGCTGAGGCAGAACTCATTTTGTTCCATATCCTTCTTCGGATCAGCTCACAGTGGCTGAAGTTTGATTCTGATTCGCAATCTCCTCTTCCAGAAAATCAGCTCTAAGTGCCAAAAAAGTGGCTTAAAGTGCATTTACTTTTGTGCTTTTCTGGGAATTACATCCCAGGATAGCCAGGTCTTGCCATCAGCAAGTGTTTTCCCTTTCGTGCGTATACGGCAGTTAAAGTCTCACACGTTGAAAAAATTCCTTGTATTATATTGTAACATTTCAGATCTTTATTCAAACCCTGAAATGCAAAAAATTTTATTAGAATTAGAAGATAAAGCACTAATTTGGGCTTGACATCACATACAACGTGATGAGAGACAACATGGTATGCCTTAGATAACAGACCAAATTACTACAAGGAAAAGATCTAGGGTGTTATGAAATTAATAAAATAAAGCTATCTCTGCCTCAGGAGCTGACCAACAAATGCTAACGGTAATAGCACTGAAGAGCTTTCACATGATATGGCTGTTTACATCCACAGTAATTCGAATCCCTGTGTACAGAGAATAAGCAAAATTACTGTAAATATGTCATGCCCATGTATTTAGCAAGACTAAGATCTATAATTATTGACTTCAGAGGTGCTGTTGCACTTACAAGGCCGTCTCACTGCCTGAAAGCAGGAACAACTTCCTTGCTTGAAACAAACTTCTATGATATCGTCTAAGGGTTTGATTTCAGTAAGGAAGAAAAGAAACGAGAGTTACTCATTACTTGAATTGCCTAAAAATATTTTTCCAAATCATTATTTAACCAAAAATTAAAGGTTTTTATTTAGTGACTTTTTCCAAAATGTGTCTGCTTTAGTTGCCTTCATTTTTGATTAGACTCTTGCGAGGTTTCTGCAATCTTTCCAAAGAAAACTGAAATGTGGGCTTTCTTAGTAATTTTTCCATTTTCACACTTCAATTTTTTGCATAATTTTGTTTTTGTGGCAAAGGTTTGTAAATGCATGAGTAATTTTTAGGAAAACAGCTTTTTTTCTCGCTTTTTTTGCCTTTTTTTTTTTTTGACAAATATGCCCCCGGTATAATAATGTGCCATTGTCCAGATTCTGTACTGAAACCAGCTAGCTCACACAATGATAAACAAAATGTGGAGGAGCATGCAGCTCCTGTCCAACAGAAATGTCAAACTCCACATGAAACTGAGCAGCTGAAACTCCCATTGAGATATATGAGGGCTGAGGTTGCACAATCATGATTTAATCCTATGTTACTATTTGGTTTATGCTTGCAAAATCTGAACAAAATATCCAGAGATCATATTTATTCATCATATCTGCCACAGAATGTTGTGGGTGCCAAAAGAATGTATTCAGGAAAGGATTAGACAAATTATTGAGGTATAAATTCACTGGTGGCTACTAAACATAGGAGTCTTGATGTAGTATCTGGAAGGACAAACCAAGGAGGAGATCATTCTGTTCTGTTCTTTCTTAGTTTTTAATCTCTTTTTGCTAGCCATTAATTTTCTGCTACTAATAGGGCATTGTAATTATTATATTACAAAAAAATATTCACTTTAAATTTAATTTAATTTAAAATTTGAAATAACTCCATTGTGCTGCATCTCTAAACCTTACATTTTCTCAGGTTTCAAGACTAGGTTTTCTAACTAAACGTAATTTCATTAAGCAAAAAAAAATCATTCTCAATAGCACACTGGGTAGCCTCATAATCCCAGCTGAATACAAAATATCTGTTATTATATCTTCATTAGAAATAAATCACTTTCATCATTGAGTGAAATATTTCTGAAGCTCAGAACAGTTTTTTGTTTATTTGTGTTTTAAATGTACTTCTACCCATGTGGGTTTACTCCCCTGACTAGTTACAAAAGTATTGATCCCTGCATTATACTGTACTGTGCTGCAACTCTGTCAACTAAACAGTAAAGACATGATCCAAACCCACTGGATCTGCACGACGTCAATGCAAAAACGATGGTTGATACCAACTCACTTTGTAGTTTGGCTATTCAAACTGGATTAGAAAAGAAAACAAAGAGGAAAGTTTCATTTCCAGCCAGCCCACATGATCCTATATCACACCAGTTGCATTCTTCCTTCTCAAATATATAAATGTTTGCAGCACTTCACTCAGATTATTAAAAATGCTTTCAGAATGTATAATGAGTAAGTTGGTTTCTGGTTTACCAGATGAAAACAGAGCAGAAAGAAACCTCTTCTTTTTTAGCTGACTAACATTCAGCCAGACAAAACTGGGTTGCTGGCCACAAAATATCATTATAATCAAATCTGATTTGAGCAGAGATTTTTTATTTGCTTTATACCATTGCTTATTTTATTCCCTCTACCAGTTGAAAATTAACATTGAGTATCAATCTAATATGTCTTAGTATGTGGTGTTCTTTTTGCTGGCTCATGGAATATCAGTTTGCAATGTCCTTGACTTTATTTGTTGTCCTGATTTGTTCAATTACAATCTCTATAGGTATTTTGTTTCATCAGATGTTGAATTTGTTCAGAAATGTTGGAAATAGAACTCTGTTGCTCAGTTTTGACAGACGGTATAGTATTTTTCAATGAAAAAACATAGCAAGGATATTTGAACCTTCAAACTGAAGGTCTGATTTCTATAATACCTCACAGACTGCTTTCCACAAATGTTTTTCCAATATGCTTCAGTTCTTATAGCCCCTTATAAACCAAAGTACTAGAGGATTTATTTAGATGCTGAAATGTGTTGATGAACAGGAGATGGACTTAAGAGCATGCTTAAAATTAAGTACCTATGTAAATAGTTTGCTGAATTAGCCCAAAAGATTGCAAAGTGTGATCGTGTCCCCCCCCCCATAAATTCAAATGAATGCTCAAGGAAATATTTTGCATTAATTTCCATATGATATTTGGACAAGCAAGTAGGAAGGCAGCACTGGCTACTCTACCACAAGTAAATACTGGAAAGAAAGTTTCATGCTCTGACCTGTCCTTCACAGGGTAGACCTTTGGGCAATGGGGAGTCCAGCAGGTTTTGGCACCAGGCAGGAGCAGCAGCCCCAAGGGAGCCGCCTAATTGTTAATTACCTGTTAGGTTCCAACCGAGGAACATAAGCTTGATCCAAAGAAGACACATGAAAAGATTTCTATTTATATGAAAACACAAATTTTAAGAAGACACATTTAAAATAGTGAGCATAAATCTGCATTTTTTTAGATAACTTGTTTCTCTGGGAGCTAATTGAATAGCTAATTATCACGTTTCTTAATGCTGCTATGATACAGTTTCCTGGATTATTGCACAGAAGATGTGCAACTGTGCCCCTGCTGAAACAAATCTGTTGGTGAACAAACTCAGTTTAGGCAGCAACCTCACGGCCACGGGCTCACTAATGTCGTCCTTATTAGGTTAGCTTTCTGCTGGTTCTAGAGAACATTTTGCCTTAGTAAAATAATAATTAAGAACTTCAGGATCAGGCCCGTGAAAATGCAGTGGGTCTTTATTAATTAGTTTGTCTGCTGTACCTTCCCTGCACCAAAAGTGTTTCAAAGCAGGAGGAAGTATTTCTTTTCCTAATACGAAAGATTTCCCTAATCTCTTTGGGGTCTGTCATGCTCAAAGCACAACGAGTCAGCACTCTGGTACTCCTGCTCCTATGAACGGGCAATGGGCATTCTCTGCTTTCCTTTATTAGCTTGGAGACTTTGGTGGGCTGCTGGAAAAAATAAGATTGGGAAAGGGGTACCGGGGAGGGGAGTGCGAGCGCGTGAGAGAACCACATGTTAACGTCGCCTGTGTATGAACAGCAAGCTTTCTGGCTTGACGTTTATTGAAAAAATAGATCTTACACTGTATCCACCCAACACCTGTTGAGAAACACTGACCCCATTACAGAGGTTGGATTTACACTGGCTCTGTATAACACCCTATAAAGGAGGCCACTGGTGCAAAAGATTAAAGAATGCTGTTAAGTAAGTTGTTTTATTTCTTTTGAGACTGAAAGAAAGCTGCAAAGTGAGAGAAAGCTTTCCTCGGTTATTTACTCTTCATTACTGGGGATCTTGAAGGGCCTTGTATAAACTGCTCTAGTCGGGTCATGACAACACTTTATAAGGTGCAAATGTTGAGGTGGAGCCAGTGCTATACTGCCGGGGAAGCAAATGGAAAGGTCCCTCCCGACTAAATGGAAAGTTAGTGCTAATAAAAGCTCATGACTTTGGCACTGCTTCCCAGGCACAAGAGGCCCATGAACATGGGTTTGCATCAGGACCACTGAACCCCAAGCAAGTGCCCTGCACACAGCCGATGGTGATATGCGCTGCCCTTGGTGATGTTTCTCCATGTGAGCTTTGTAAAACCCTTTTTGGAGCTAAAAATCATATGTTTAAGGGCTGGAATGGGGGGGGAGGGAATCCCTTCTTTTTTACTAGCTGCTGTATAATGAATAGCCCGTTTCAAGGAATGAGTGAGCTCCTATTAGGGCTGAGTGAATGCTGCAAAACATTTTCAGTCAATGTATGTCCAAGTTCTTAAACAAGTGGCTTTCTGTGTATTCACTCCCCTCTGCTCTCTGCCTTCCCCAATCATTTGTAGGATCTGGTTCTACCAGGGTAGAGGCTGATGGAGGGAGCTTGCCTCTGTGCACCAGTGGTGGGATAAGGCTGGGCCTGCCTCTCACCCTTTTTTTACTCAGTGAACTATTGATCCTGATGGGAATGTTCATTTTTTGGGGACCAAGCAGACTGGAAGGTGAAACCAGTCTTACAAGTGGTCATTGAATGCTTAAGTACAAGTGAGGTAATGGACGATTGACCCTGATCCAACCCTAGACTTTTGGGGCTTGATATATTGCCTTGACACATCCCAAAACATCTGAAGCACTTACAAGGGGATGCCAAGTTTGATATGGGACCTGCAGCAAACCCATATCCTTTGGGAGTAATTGTTTGGGCTGGAGAAACCCCTGAGTAGATCCCAAACAGCATTAAATAACTATATGTGGGTTGATAACTTGAGCCATTTAATCGTCCCCTGCCTGAAGACCGTCTGGAAGCACGGAGACTAAAAAAATCCTAGCCAAAAAAAGATAAACTGAAAAGAGATATGCCTACTTCTAAAAAGAGGAAAATGCAAAGGTGACACAGAGGTAGGAGGTATTTGCTTTCATCAGCAAAGATAAAGATTCCTCAAAGAGATGAGAACCCTGCTAGGAAACTTTTTTGCTCAGTCATCATTCAGAAGAAGCCTGAAGCTCTTCTGTACTGTCTCAGGATAAGCCCTTTTATTCTGAGAAGATACAATGCAAAACCCGATTTCCTCCTTGTGTTTTCCCATGTGTCTGAATAAAAATTGAACCACAGCTACAAATAGCTCTGGAGAAAGGGGCAAAAGCAGCTCAGAAACCTATAGGTGCTCTCTGCTGGCTTTGATAAGACTCCCATATAAGCTGGGATATGTTGCGTCAAAAAGACAGCGCTAGGCAATGAGCTCCTGCCTCTCCTCCTGTTGCTCCCATCACTAAGAACTCCCTCTGGCTGTGGGCAGGGATAACGGACTCTGGGAAGCAGATGTCAGGGTGTGAGAAAATCTCCCTTTATTCAGTGAGTCTTTCAGCTTCTTTCCCATCCTACCCTTTCCATAGCTCTGTTTGGACACAAACACAGTTTTTGTGTAGAAATAATTTCTTCGTAGGCAGGAAATACACCCTCAATGAGACCTTCTCAAAAAAAAAAATCATGACTAATATGAGGTTTTTTAAGTCCATCTGAGTTGGGGATAGTCCCTTATTTCCCTTGTAGGAATGTAAGGCTGGCATGTGTTCTGCATTTGCAATAGGCAGAGCAGCTCCGTGAAGCTTGAGGAGTTGGGTTCCTTGTGTGTTAGGAGAACTAAGTCCTGCAGGTCCAATTAATAGACTTTGGAAATGAACCAATGCCTGACAATCTTCAAGCTTGTTTTAAGTGAGGGAAGATGGTCGTTAGAGAAGAATTAGACCTGCCAGGGTCTTAATGCAGCTGGGGCACACAGTGAGAGACTGAAAAGCCAAGAATCTGGAACCTGTGCTCCAATGGCTTCTGAGCCAAGAAGTCCCATTGCTGGGACAATAAACAAACAGGAACAGTCTGTGCAGATGAATGCCTCATCTTTCGGTCTTCATGGACTGTAAAATTCATATGCTTCCCAAGTCACAAGCCTCAGCATTTAGTTCTGAGGACTTTAATGAGGAGGATGAACAGAAAGTAGTTTCATAAAGTGGGAAAAGGTTGGGATTTATATTAAAAAAAAAAAAAATAATAAAAAAAAATTCAACGGTGCTTTTCAAACACTTAAGGGCCCATTAAGTTAAAAAATCTTTCCATTACTGATTTCAGTTAATTACCATCTTAAACAAATAAAGACCTTGGTTACTTGGATCAAAGGCTGGTGCTTCAAACTAAGGCAAATTCTCTTCAAGTCACAGATTTGGAAAAGTGCCTAAATACATATCATGGAGCTGGTGGTATGGAAGGCCCAGGAAGGTGAGCATTATGATTGCTGATTGGGAAGACAGACCTGTCCCCACACCTCCCTTTACCTGGAATGTGGGCACACTTCCCTGTTGTTTCCACCACCTGGATCCAGAAGAAGTCATGGGGCTATTTGCCGGCTGCTGGTCGTTTGGGTGTTACTGTTCCCATCCTTCTCTTTAAGCCTCTGCATTTTGGCTCCGGCAAAGCCCAAGGTCAGAATAAAAAGTACTTGGTTGCTGATGACTGATGACTAATTTGGGGTGAAAAATCCCGTGTAAGGAGTTTTCCTCCCAAGAACCTAATTTCTCCAGTTTGGCGCTACTTATTTTAGAAGTACATTCCAAAACCAGATTTTAAGATGAATCAACTGAGCAGGAGGAAAATGGCATGTTGGCTGAATATCTAATTATTGTATCTGTGCAAGCAGTAAAAGACTAAGGAAGGGGGAGGCAAGAAGGGAGAAACAGAAATGCCCTGGAATGACTGGAAAATGCACAAGTTTTTATTTATCAACTCTGCTTACTTTAAAATACATCCAACTGGAACACTAGGTGCAGACATAAAAATTAAAATAGAAAACATCCTGGGCCAGCCTCTTAGAGGATGCAAATTGGCATGGGAGTTCCCACGGCTTCCAGCAAAGCCTGCTGCATTCACACCAGCTGCACTCAGTTGCTCTCAGTTAAGTTAAATAAAGTCAACTCCATGGCTGGAGCTGACTTTGAAAGGAGAGAGAAGGAGGGAGAAAGAAATGAGGCGTCTGAGGTATCTGTGAGTTAAACCGTTTGGGGCACAATGGGTATGAATGAGACCAGAGATGAAGGGGAAGCCAACTGAGGTCAAGGAGCGCAGGTGTGCTCCAGACACAAGTTATGGCTCACTGCTATTCCTGGGTGGTCCAAAGGTGTAATCCCACCAAAGGCTCATTGCAGTAAACCAAGCCCTTGCTTCCTGGACTTGCCGTGGACTTGAGGGAAGCAAGTTCAAGTGGGGTCAGCAAAAAGAATACTGCCATTAAGTGGTAACAATGCATACAAATTACCAACAGACTGTGAAATCCAGCCTCAGTCTGTTGAAAATGCTGGAAGTGTGGAAAAAAAGAGTACACTTAGACTTCATCTGCACAAAAGGTGATATCAAGGCCTTTCTTAGAGTCTGTGTGATACTTGTGGCATGCTATTTATACAGCATTAATAGGAATAATCTCATGTTTCCTTACTGCATGGACTAATCCCTTGCTGAAGTGTCAGAATCGCTGGACCAGGCTGTGATGGAGCTCTGAAGAGCACCAAAAATGCCAACAAATCCATGACAGCCCTGTCAAATTTAAAGGACTACAAATGGCCAGATCTGCAACTGGAAACATGTTTTCCCTCTCCTCAAACAAGAATAAGACTGAAGAAATTGGAGCTGCCAAAATCTCTTTTAGCCTGGATGGTAAATCATAGTTTAGTTTCATCTGGGCATTTGCATAAATTAATAAATAATGTGCTCTCCTAGCAAGGACTTCTCACTTGCCATGGGGTGCTGGAGAGCTTTTTTACAGTGAACATATGGATGTTTCTGAGATATACACTTTTACATAGTGTTAATGGCTGTGAAGAACTGATACAGTCACCCAAATTGTCCTTTCCCAAATTAAGCCCCTCTAGTTTTTAGGTAGGAAAAGAGAAGCAGAACCATTTAAATCTTAACAACAGATGTAAGAAACAGAATATCTTCTTGTTAAAAAAATCTCACTTGGAGTTTTGGTCAATACACATTTGATCAGCTTTTCCTGCTCAACTCACCTTAATTAGCTGAAGATAAAAGCCAGTTGAAAGTGCTTGCAACAACACCACCAGAGAAATATGCCCCAGTGAACTCTCCCTGAGATAACATCTTCAATAATCTTTCCCATGTTAAATAAACAGCCAGAAAGGAAAACAAGAATGGATCCAAATATTCATTTCTCCTTAGCAGTTGTGTTTTTGGGAGTGGAATGGTTCTGGATGGAGGATCCTACATATGGCTTAGTTAATGGATCGTGATATGAGTGGAAACCTTCCTAAAGAGAAATTAAAAAACGAGGGCTCAGAGAAGAACCTTTCTTGTAATAATTTATGGACTGAATGCTTGCTTAAGGAATGCAAATAATCCCTAGCCAATATGACTGCCATTGACATCCATGGGAGCAGGCATTGCAACAAGGGAAGCTGAGTTTAGACTGCTGAGAGAGATTAGAGAAATGTGGCAGCATGTGATAGTTCCTTTAAGGAAACTATTAGCTGAGGAAGCAAGTCACATTTCTCTAATTTTATTAGTATTGGCCAAATCTGGGAGTTCTCACCTAAATTTTAATTGGCCAAAAATTCTCCTGAAGTCAGTTGGAATTTGCTTGAGTAAGGGGCTCTCTAACAGCTAAAAAAGGTCTTCAGGACTCAAGCCCACTATCCTTTCTTGTACCAGATGCTCTGATTAAGTGTCAAGAAGTCCCCACAGGGCAGTTTATAGGCAAAGTATATGGGCTTGGAGCTATTCAACCACTGTGGCTGACAGTGAACAGTATTTTTCCTCTCATCTGAGCACTATTAAAGAGAGAAAACATACTTGAAAATGTGAAGCACAAGCAGAAACGAAGATAGAGACATCTCTGGGCCTGCCAAAACCATTAAGAGCACCTATTTTGTTGTTTCACCTTCATTTCTACTGTTTTCCATAAAACAACTTGTTAACTTATTCTGGCCCTCAGGGGTGATGGTAGAGAAATTACCTCCATGAAGATTAACCACTTGAGGAACAAGGACAGTGTCATGGGTTCAGCAGTATCAGTCATTTTTCTTCTTGGTAGCTGGTGCAGCGCTGTGTTTTTGACTTCTGGCCTGGGAACAGCCCTTTTTTAAATGGTCTTCCATATTTTTAATCTCTGTGATGAAAAAATTATTCCTGCAAACAACACCTTCAAAGAACAAAGTTCGGAGTGTATAGGGGAGCTAAGCTACGCTCATGATGTTTTGGGTACCAAAGGTAGCTTATCTGCAGATGGAGCACCAATTGTTGCTTCTTGGGCATAACTGTAGAAGAGGACAGCACATTCAGATTCTTCCAGGATTCCCTCTGAGCTGGATCTGAGCCAAGATTATAGCCATTTATGAGGGAAGTAAACTCTCAGCCATTTCTCTAAGCAAGATGCTGAAGGCTGCTATATGTTCGTAAATGAAGGCCCTAAGATCAAAGCATGAAGACAAATATCAATTTAAAAAATGAAGACAACTAATCATAAAATGTCTACTAAAGAGAAATCTTGGCAAAACCCAGAGGAAAGATTGAATGAAAATTCTCAAGTTTTTCTTCTTTTCTCGCTGGAAGCGATCGTAATTTGGTATCTTCTGGAAGCTACTCACACTGAGATTGGCAGCCATGCAAAATGGTCAGCAATGCATCTGAATGAATGAAATTTGGAAGGAAAATGTTATGGATTCATTTGCAGTGGCATTGCATTTCTATGGATTCAGACTTGCAGCAGGATTTTTTTTAAGATCTTTAAATTAATGATGGGTGCAGTTCAATTCCGTTCAGCTATGCTACTTATGATACTTCTATGCTTGACCTAAACAGCTGTTTGATAGCTTATATTTCAGCATGCTTCATCCATTCCATTTTCTATTAATTTCTCCATTGAATTTTGTTATAAAAACATCAGCGCATGTGTTTTTGATTTAAACTGCTAAAATGCTGGTTAATATTGGTTGTTTTAAATAGTTGCTTCTTGTTTAAATACTTGGAACTTTTCTATGGAAAACTATAGGAAATTAAGAAAATGTTCTTACCTTGGACTCCATAAGCTTACACATATTGACATTTGGGTGGTGGTCTTGTATGAGTGTGTAAGCACATATACATATATGCATGCATGTATGCATGTACGTATGTGTGTGAATGAACGACAACATTGAACATACTGGAAGTTTCCTAGTAGTAGAAGTGATAGGCCGTTATTCTTCACACTTTTATTGGGATCTATTTTGGGGGCTAAGGAATGAAAGTTGGCAGCTGTTTGCATTTTCTGACAGACGGCTGAAGATTGGCTAATTAGCAACCAAGTCTGATTCCAAGTCAAATAATCTGAGGCCACTAAGTCTTCATAGGATGTTTGTCTGAACCATTTCAGTGAGCGCTAACGTTTTCAGAAAGAACAATATTGTTAACCCATGTTCACAAGTGCAATATAACGCTCGTTATAAAGCAAAAATGGTTTAAAACTTGCTTTATGTGAGTGATCAGTCTTCACGCTCCTTCCAGGCAGGAAATAGAGCCTAAACCATATGATATGTTTGTTATTTATGTAAGTGATAACACTGATTGAAGTGCAGAAGCTGGCTTTTTGGCAAGGGCTTGATGGTTTATTCGGTTACCCAGCTGGAGTGATTAAAGTCAAAGGATTTCCCAAAGGTCACAAAATTCAGTGATGCACCAGCCCCCATGGAAATCCCCCATCCTCCACCCCTCCTCTGCCCTCTAACAAGCACCACATTGGTAAGGCTGAGGACAGAATTTTGGCCCTATTTCCTCAACCTTATTAATTTCAAAGTGCTTTTCTATAAATACACATAGCAGGCTTCACAAATCCACGTTCTGGCCCGAGAGACCTGTTAGACAGTGAAATAAGTTGCCCCAAAGACATGATGGAAGCGTCATAACTCAAATCACACAGAATTGGGTCTGACAAAGCATGGGTGAACACGCTAGTGTGAACAGAGTTACTTTGGCAGAAGGAATCAGAGTGGAAGACTTAACATGCAATATGCTCTCGTGCGCCATTACTCACCCTGTGGTCTGCAAACCAGTGGTGGTCCATGAGGCATCAGAACATGGTCCTAGAGATGATAGAAATTTCTTTGTTGTGTTTATTTTTAATAAACAGGCACATTCTGGAACAAAAGTAAATGAAAGAGGATAAAATGTAAGCCCAAAGCACTTAAAACTTAGCCTCCTTTATTTGTTTATAAAGGAAAACCCTCACAGCAGCATCACACAGGATTGCCCTTGGAGTGTACACCAATGGATTTGAAGATGCTAAAAAGCACTGATGCAGCAGATGGAGATAAAGACTGAGATGAATGGAGCCTTCTGCTCTCATTCTGCACTGTGGCACTGGGAGTGATAGTAAGCTTTCCAAATGTTTGGGTCATATCATTTCCCATTTTTGTGTCATATTAAGATGTTGATTATAATACTATGTCCACTTTGCGAGTTGGGAGTTTTGCTTCCTTCCTGCTGCATCTGCTTTTGTTTGGCTTGTCACTCTACATGATTTTTTGTGCCTCTATTTGCTTATAGTAAAATCAGGATTGTTTCAGAGAGGGCCACATCCTTTTACTGTTCTGAGGGCTGTCTACAGCATGTAAAGCACCTACAAATGCCTGAGATGCTGTTGGAAGGTCTCCCAATCATGCAGTCTGAATCTCTAGTCCATCACAAGCCTTTAGTATTATGAATTATGATGATTGAAAGGTTTCTGATGAAACTCTGGATTTGGTGGCCAACGGATGGGAACTATGAAAAGTGGGATTATTGTGAAAAACAGCTTTGGCAATTTGCATTTTCCACAAACAGATGAAATAATAATTTCATAATTGTGATGTTATCTGGATTCACAGTCACAATACAGAGGAGACTATCCTAAAGTATTTTAAGGATGGAACAAAGTTTAGGGAGAAGAAAAGGGGGCAATTCTTTGTGTCTGAAATCAGCTATTATATTCATTCCATCTTGAGACTGAACCCACAACGAAACATCCACTTTTCCCACTGTGAACAGTTAGCCAGAGTAATGCCAAAAGAATGGGAGCACCCCCCACCCTCTCACATCAGAACTATTGGATTCCTTAGGCTTTGTACATCAGCATGATGTTAAAACGATATTAAAGTGTCTGTGATTTCATGGCCACCATGGAGCCATGCTGAGGTGGCCTCAGAGGCAATTTGCATTCCCGAGATGTGTGGTCTGTACCATGCAGGCTTAGAAAAGCTCCTTGTGGTGCAAAACTTATTCTGAAGCCTGTTTTATTTATTCTGACCATTAAAACCACTATCTCCTTCTGAACATGGCCATTTTTCATAGATTGTGGAGATCATTATTTGTACAGCTAACTGCTCTCTCTTTCACTTTTAACTGTTTTTCTTATATACATATGAAGTCCTTCGGATCCAGCAGAGTTCATAGAGTACAAAGACTTGTGCTGGAAAAAAATATTTGCATTTCACTAGCATTCAAGAAAAAGGTCAATAAAATAAAGCAAGATGAGAAATCATGGGGTGAAATGCTGGCCCCACTGTAGTCAATGGAGGTTTGCCATTGACTTAAGCGGTGGCCAGAATTTCACCCGCGTTGACTCAGATATGGTGAATAGTTCTTTCTTGTCCACATATTTTGAGCATTAGGAGGCAAATGGAATAGAAATAAATCAATAGCCCATCAGAAATGTAGATTTCACCTTATCCTCTATGTTCTGAATCCATAAAATGTAAATTATGGGCAAACTTTGATCTCTGTGTTTGACTTAGATTTTTGTTATTGCTTCAAATTTCAAATTACAGAGGTTGTCTGGATGGGCTCTATAGGTGGAACAACCTGAACGACTTGAAATGCACAGCATTCTTGGAAGATTAAAGCATCCATCGTATAGATTCAGGACTGGACAGGCTGTCTGCTCCACACAGTAACAAAGACTGAAACCATATTGGCATGGTGCCTGATACAACACTAAATGCTTCCCTGTGGCTTTCTACTCCCAGGGAGAAAGAGCAAAGGAATCAGCAGGGAGACCAGTGGAAGTCATGGTTTGACAACATCAAAGAGCAGCTTGGATCCTATCCTTATAGAGAGAAAAAGGTTGCCAGGATCCCATGAGTTGGCTGACTAATAAGTGAAGTGCTGCCAATGCTCCTATTCAGGATGACTTGGGGTGACCCAGTGAGTGATGGCCATTGCTGGTGGAAGAAGTTAACAGAAAATAAGCAGGGAGATAAAGAAAAATAACCAAGCAAATACAGGAATTGGGAATGCATAGGAGCACAGGGGGAGTTGCCTCTTGAATCAGAAACGTCTGTGTGAGTAGTAAGGTCAACAGTGACTTCTGAGAAGGCATTTGCAGCCTTCGTTCCTGCTTCCGTCCTCTGACAGAGACACATTGGTGTGTGGTGCTATTTGTCTTGTCCACACTGGTCAGGATAATAGACAGCATTGGGGAGGAGGGAAGAAAAATACATCATTTAAAACCCAGGATGGCCAGATGTACATTTGTACTGGGATCTCACATACTGCCTGTGGGTCAGCTCCTGCGAGTTATTACAAATGACCTTGCTCTCTTTATGAAGACCAGGTCCCCAGTGAGAGCTGTGTGACTTCATTTGCTCATTTGTGTGAGGAAAAGCAACTGCAGCATGTGGCATTCCAAGGCATGTTGCTACGGCCAAGTGACAGATAGCCGCCTTTGGGCAAGAAAGGGCTTAGTGTCTGTTGGGTGAAGGACTGCACACGACATATAGAAAAGGTATTGTGGTACTCCAGAGGTTGACACGTTGCCATCACAGGCAGTGCCAGGAGCCCTCAGCACCCACTGACTTGCTATGAGGACTATCTATCATCAAGAA
>JASSUY010025177.1:0-36145 GCA_032466535.1 Forpus xanthops
TGGCCAGCCTAAACATTCTAAGCCATAACTATAAACACTGGTGTTTTCAGCACTGTTCCCAAGCCGAAAACCAAAAAAATAGTGCTGCACCAGCTACTAAGAAAAAGAGAAAAATGACTGCTGCTGCTGAACAAATGACAGCTGCACAGATTATTAGGGTAAAATCTATCATGCAGAAAAGACATTTCAAAGACATTTCAGCCCTTAGGTCTACACTTGAATAGACAGAAACAACCTCAGATGTAGACAGCCTCAGCAATTTGTTGTAAACATGTGTCCTGGCGTATGAATCTTCATGTATGCACAGGTATAGATTAATAAAGATCTACTGATCTAAATGTTTCAAGGGAAAACACTTCAGGACTTCAAGAAACTTCAGTAAGTTTCAGTTAGGAGACTTGTATTTCTAAGATTTCTTATAGCTAGGTAAATAATACATGGCATTAGCCTATCCTCTGCACATCACAGACAAATCTGCCCGTTTCCTTCAGTAAATGTCAGTTATGAGGGACTTCACCATGATGACAATAAGAAATGGTACCTTGAAAATTAAAACCTCTGTGAATAGCTGTTAAAGGAGAAAATACATGACTAATCATTGCTGAAATGCCTCTTCATATGAGGGAAATGATTTCACACCCCAGTCACACTGGTGCCACACATGTCCATCAATGCCGTTGTACCTGAACAGAGTAAAGAGAAGGCCAGAATTTAAGAGTGTTCAGTAACTAGAATTAAGACTATTTAGAGTTCCATGTCTAGAACAAGAAATGCATTTCATCAATCTGATCCAAAATAATTTATTTTTTCTCTAGCTTACATGAAAATATAAAAAACTTACTTTCTTTTTTTCCTTTTCTTTTTCTTTTTTTTACCATGCAGTTTTAGTATTCTTGTGGTTGGAAGGCATCTCTGGACACTGTCTTATTCAACACCCCTACTCAACCATGGTCAGCTGGAACAGATTGCCTGGGATTGTGACCCGTTAGGTTTTGAATATCTCCTAGGATGGAGACTCCATAGCTTCTCTTAGCAACTTGTTCCAGTGCCAGTGTCTGACCACTTTCACAGCTTTATGTTTAATATATATGTAAAATATAATCTGATTAAAGCATTTAAAGTGTGTCTATCTTTGGAGCTGCCTGCAATAAAATGTAAGGTGTAAGACAACATTCATTGGGTCTTAGAAAAATATCCTATTGCATTGATTCATGCACTGCTATGAGCATTAGCCCCGGGAATTCCCTGGTTTAGGCATCACTCCACCTGGTAGGATTTGAACCAGTTTTCCACCTCCATGTGGTCTAACCACCAGTCTGCAGGGTGCCTAGGTGTAAAAAGGAGAGGAGGATGGACTATGACTCAGCACAGCAGTCCAGGTGCAGTCCAAGGAGATGGATGGAACAAGCTACAGGGACACACAGAGATCTGCTTTCTTTTCTTACCTCTGACTCACATGCAACATATTGAAAACCCCACCATTTCTACGCCACCTTTGGAAAGAACTTTCTTGTCAGAAACTTTATTGACCTTTGGCCTATGGTAAGTCTATATAATGTTAACAAAATCTGGGATATAATGGCTCCAACTAGAATCTGGGGCAAATTCACATATTACAGTGTTGGTTGTCCCTTACAGCACAGTAGGGCACCTACTGAAATGTACCTTGCCTGTATGCCTGAGCTTTCCTCTGTGGGAAAGTGAGGTTGCTTACCTGTGTTTTGCTTTGATATGAAGTGAGAATGCAACCAGATGTGCACCAAGAGACCAGGACTGTGGGACTCACTTGGAAATGCACCTACCTTATCCTGTGGATAGAGCCATGAGAACCAACTTGCCTGTTAGTCATTGCCCCCTGACCTTTCCAGCATTTGCCTGACATATTCTGCAGACATTATTTAGTGGGGAGCCGAAAAAGAGAAGACTGCATCTATTCAATGGAACCAAGTACTTTGAAAATTCCAGCATAAAACCAGCTCTCCATTTGGGAGCTGAACTGATTGTGTGCAGTGCAGGGTGAAAGGTTATAATCTACAGTTCCCAGGCTGAGGCATGGGTGAAGGAGGATTGGATTTATGTTGTGTACCCTTCATGTAGGTAGGCAGAGTCTTACCTCTCCCCTTCATCACTTAAAATAATGGAATACTCTGCTGCGCAGCCTGGCTCATGCAGGTTCCCCTTTATTGGAACACCTGTGTAAAAGTAGGACCACTATATTCTCTTTGATATTCCAGAAGATTTCTGGATGTGTAGAAAATGTGAAACTTTGGAGTTGCATGTCAATTTTCACTTAGGTGCAGATGAAGAAGTTGCATTTATGCAATAGGTCTGATGTGATGCTGTGAGTGTTCTGCAGAGATGTATTGCTCACACCTGGTAAGGCCAGAGTTTTCCTGAATGCATCAGATTTCCTGAACACATGAGTGATATATTCATATGAACCAGAAGATACTTGGCTCTTTATTTTCCTTCGATGGGATTGCTGAATATACCAGAGAAATCCAAACCCAAAACCTCAGTTGTGTCCCAACTTAATTTCTGCTAGAGAAAAAGGATAACACAGGTGCATGGTAAACCTAAACAGGAACATTATACTTAAAAGCTGTCATTAAACAGTCAGGGAAAAGTCTGACTAAAGAAAAAACCACAAGCTGCCTGTATTCCATAAGCATAAAGAAAATTTCTTGACTAGTATGGGAACTGTGTGATCAAGCCTCCACTGCAGATGTTGAAAACTGTAGGAAAACATGTTGTCTGAGTAAATTAATGCAGTACATTCCCTTTATGTCTTTTATGCAGTCTGCAGTGTATTGGCTACTTGGCTCTGGAAACCAGTCCATGAGCCGGTTCATTGTGCCATGAATTTTGTGTAGTTCAAAGGTGGGAACTGAATTAAAACGGAAGGTATAAAAAATGCATTCCAGTGTTGAGAATCTCTGAAATCTTCCCAGGACATGCCACTTGCAGTGGAATTTTTCTATGTTTTTACAAAGGTAATCCAGGAAGATCCAAGAGGGTTCATGCATTCATGGATTTCATGCAGTTAGCTCTGCAAAGTCCCTGGGATGCAGTGGAACTCCTACACTCTATTTTGACCTGCTAAGAAGTTTGTTTTGTCTTCCTTTTGCTTTGACTCTTGCTTGCAATGCCAAAGTAAAACTCCACTCAATAAGAAGTGAAGATCTTCACTACGGCTTTCTCACACTCCTTCCTTCCATGTTCTGGTCAGCCACAGAACTGATTTCCATTCCTAATGTTCATCGCCAGCTTGAGGGCTGTCTCTATTGGAACCTTTCTGAGTGAAGCAGTGCCAATCTATCTATTTAAGACTTATCTGCCTTTGCAGTATGCTGTTTGGCTGCTTAAAAATGCTGGTTACACTTGATTGCTGTCAAAGCTCTGTTGTTTTTTTTTTTTGGGTAATTATAGGAAGAAGAAACTCACTGCAGTTTTTGTTAAAGAAAATTAAGATTTTGGAATAGAAAGGAGAATGGTAGTGTTAACAGTACTGCTAAAAAATAGTACTGCTTAGAGTGTAATTTTACTCTAATTTTCTCTGCCTAAGTAAAGAAAATGTTTCTATGTATATGCTTAGATGTACATACCCACATTTGTATGTATACATACATTTATATGTTTAGAAGGACCAGTTTTAATTAAAAAAAATGGGAAATGTAACATTGCTGGAACAGATTAAAACAGAATAGTTTAAGTAGACCAGAAAGCATGTTGCACTGATAAGGATTTTTTGTTTTAAATTCAATCCTACCATAAAGTCATTTATTACCCATTGTTTGTTTTTCTAGAAAGGCCAGTGCAGCACCATTTGCTGGCTGATTGACAATGCAACTCTCTTTTTACAGCTTGGAATTTAAAGCAGGAAGGCTGCCATTCACATCAGTCAAGAGGTCTATGTTTTAGATCACCTGGAAAGGTTCATCTTTGGTGTAAGCAGATGGGAGGTTGTCCTGGGTTCAAATGGCTGAAAACAAAATGTGACATTCTCAGCTGACTGTAGTCCAGGCATGTGTAGTTATCTGCCAAAACTAAATCAGAAGGAGCAATTAAAGAAACTCATTTCACTTCAGCTCTCCATTTCCACCAACTTATTAATTTCCCCTCAAAGAATAACAGAAATGATAATCTTTACTTTTCTCAACAGAAACTGCAGCAGTACAGACTGCAAGCCTGGCTTGCCAGCTGAATTTCATACATTGAAATCTGCAGCTAATCAGTACTCGTCCAGCCAGTAAAGGTCATAGCAATCCTGCTGAACTATTACTGAGGTGTCATGAGACATGGACGTTATTCATCCTCACTAAAAACAGGCAAAAAGAAAATAAAACGAAAGCAAATGGATTAACTCTAGCATATTTGATGTAGTCCTTTCTTGAGAAGAGCTGTGTCTGGCTCTTCTTCTCCCACCAGGCATACATTTTCCCATCACAAGTCACCTCAAAATCCTATCATTTAAGCATTAATGACTGAGCTATACTTTAGGCACAATTCTGAGAGCAAGAAGGTGTGCAAGCTGCTCTGTCCTATGACTCAGGTCAAGTCTATGCCAGGAACTTTTGCCATGAGTGTAGCGCTGTTGTTTTTTTGTTTGCGTTTTTAACTCTTTCTTTTTTCTTTGCAGCACTTCTGTACTGACAAAAACTAAAGTTTAGTTATATTGGCTTGCAAGTTACTCTTGTGTTTGGGCAATCAGGAGAAGCCCTGCTGGCAAAGCACATTTTGTCAATATGAATTGCACCTATGCTAGGAGAGTTTGCTGCACAGCTACAGAAGCAAAATCTCCTGAAGGGAAGGCTCACCCTTGAATTCTTGACTGAGATCCTGGGCTGCTTTCTTCCCAGCTGCATCAGGTCAGAATGTGGTGGCTCTAAGCAGCATGTTAGACAATACTACCGGGGCATTAAAGAACACAAAAATCAGGATAAAGGAAAATGTTGTGCAACATAATGAGCACTACTGTTCACAATAATAGGTCTGTTTCAAGGGAGAAGACAGTCCTGCTCCTAGATAGTTTGACTTTGTCATAATCTATCAGTGAAAGAGCAGTGCAAATGCATGGTTTGACTTTACATGGCACCTCTTCAGAATATTACTTCCTCCTTTCAAAATGAAAGATTGCACGGCTACTGAGTTATAGTGTTCATCTATGCAGGTAATATATGTTGCTGTTTTAGTTATGGGCCCCTATAAGAAGCACTATGCCAGATTCTAACATCTTCCTCAGAAAAGAGCTTCTTTCTTTATGCTTAGGAACAAAGTAATGTGAGTAAGAGAAGATTATTTGGACTAAAAGACCTAAAAGCTATTTCCTGTTTAACGTGGAGTACGAAAATCACACATGTGATGGCAACATATTTTTGTTTTTGCAAGTGCACAGAACAGATCCTTCCTCTCCATTAGTGACCTAAGATGCAAACAGGCTTTTATTTTCTTTAGCATCTGTAACACTTCTCACAGGATCAATATACAGAAGCAAGCATTGCACATGCAGCATTTCCTATCTCAAGCACATTGTCTGAAACTGCAAAGAGAAGTTCCATAATTACAAGTTGTGTTCAAGAAACCTGTCATGAAGTCTGTACTTTCTGTTTTAAACAGGAAGATATAAACTAGATGAGAAGGCATTTACTGAATGTGAATAGAAAAAGCTTCTCAAATGTAGGGAGCTCAGATTTAATGTAATGTCTTCAGTTATCAGAAAATAGGCAAGAAATGCTATTTTCAAAAATTATTTGAACTTGGCCGAAGCAGTAAGTCAATATCATGCAGTCCTTCCAAAAGTGCATAACAAAAAAGCACAAAGATGTTTAAAATGCTATAAACTTACCACAGAAACTCAGAATTACAACCTCATTATTGTTACCACAACAATCTGACATATAAGCTCCACCCCATGTGATTGTACAGCAAGAAAAAAGGCTTACTAGAAGAAAGGACACATTTTGTTCCAAATAGGTCAGTGGTTTAGGAAAAACAAGATGCCTTAAGCTTACAGACTTTGGGCTCTATTTTCTTCTTAACCTCCAAACCTAAGCAGCAAAGAATTATAGAAAATTGCCGTTTCTGTTAGCAAATGTCCATATAGATTTGAAATACTGCTTCTGACTGCGGCAAATGCAAAGTTCACTGGGAGGAAGTCATTGTGTAGGACAATCACAGGATCTCTTGTACATAAAAGAGTATTTTGTGGCAATAAGAACAATAATCAGACACACCTGATTTATCAGCTGCAGTCCTAGCTGGAGTCAAAATCTTTTCTCCAAGGTAAACAGTGCTGAACTTTTGAGTTTCTCCTTTTACAGAAGCCTGGACTGGAAGTTATCTTGTAATTGATATTTGCTGCTTGTAAATATCTGTTAACTACCATGCACTCCTATAAAGGCTGACGTTTCAACAGTCCTTGAGGTCTCTATTTTAGTTCTCTTTGTTCCCAGAACCCATGTTGTCCTGTCAGTGGCATACTGACATTCTATGTGGACAAACAGAGAATTTGGGTTCAAATATTCCGAAGCAGCCCTCAGTCAGGGCTCTCTGCTGTGACTGCCAAATCACAACCTACAGGTACAATTTTGTAACCTGTGAGGAGAGTTCACTGGGAAATAAAAGCATCAACTTTTTTTCTGCTAATAATGGAAAAGCGGGGACAAAGAAAATGAGTGGAGCAATTTTGTGAAACTGTCTAGAAGCTGAAAGCCATTTCCCCCAAAAAGCGGTTTTCTGTCAGTAAGTCAGGGCTGTCAAAAATCCTGGCTGTTTTTGAGTGTAGGCTCTGTCAGGTCAGAACTGGTTAGGATGTGGGCTGAGATGCCAAGTTGTTTCACAAACACCACTAAAATGTCCATCATGAGTCACAAGTTTCTTTTATTAATTTCCCCAGGACATAGCAACCTGGTCCTGTCTCATCTGTTACAGATGAATAGTGCATGCTTTGCTATAAAACTTGGGGAACTGTCTTCAATATATATTTTTATACCATTCAAAAATGTGAAAAATTAATGATTTAATTCTAAATATGATGCAGCTTTTACAGAGGTGGGGGGATTTTTATTAATCTTTTATGCATGACATTATTTCTTTAAGTTGCTGATTGTTATTCATGGATTTTTTTGCTGGAGTTATTTAATAACTGTCAGTTCACATTCTTCTAACTCTTTATTCATTGTCAGCTGTGGTTGATCTGCCAGCACAGAAGAGAGGGCAGGTTACATCAAAAGAATTTGCTTTGTGTTAGGGACATGTGCAAAATCTAACTAATTGCAGTGCAACATTATAGTTTAACTGCTTCTTGTTAGCAATTTAGCAGATGTCTGCGACTTGGTACTCTGATGTTCAGTGCTTTCACAGGGAGCCCACAGGACTCAGTGAGATGTAGGAAATTCTCTGTGATGGATTTGGTAGACCAAGCAGTCCCAAGTCATGCCTTTGAAGAAGATGCAAAAAAGTGATGGTCACAACCACTGCCATTTGATGGCCCACCATGTAACATGAATTTGTTGCTCAGGCCCACATCTAAGCCTGGTTAGAAGATGTGACAATACCCACATTTGTGTAGTATTAACAGATCTATGATATTCATTGGTTTTTTTTTTTTTTTTTTCTGAAGTTACTTAATAATTGTCAGTTTTCATTCTTCTAACTCTTCACTCCTGTTGGCCACATCTAGGGAGATGATTGTGATGTGAAGAAGAGAAAGCAGTAACAGAAGGGGCTAAAACATGAGAAGTAAGGAGTATGTTGAGGCTTAGCAAGGTGAGGAATGGCTTTCTGTAGTCTTCCTCAGGCAGAAGGATCTGTTTTACAGTATAAGTAATATAAAGTACCCTGATATAGAATGTGTAGCACTCTCAGTGCTGCCTCTGCTGGTGGGCAGACAACTTGAACACTTTCCTTCGACTGTCCTGTTAAAAAACACCTCCTGTGTTTGCGTTTTAAACCACTTTTTTTAGTTGAGGGACAGCTCTAGCAATAAAATGAGGGATATCTCTGTTCTTTTTTTCTGAAGCAGATTCCAATTGGGGTTGCAGTAAAAGGATTTGCATGTTTGAATGTGTAGGCTGTTCTGCTGCAGATCTACCTGTGTGAAGAGATCGTGAATGTCTGCATGTATCTGAGTAGCTCTTCCAAGCTTACAGGGTGAAGTGTACTGAAAATGTTGGAGGCCATGTGAATTTGAGCTGGCATTCATGTGATTGCTGTTTTCTATGTCTTGTTTTGACAAAATGATGTAAAAATATGTTTGTGTAAAGGACAGATATAAAAGGTCGTTTATTCCCTCTTGGCAAGGGCTGCCAAACTGTGATCTTTCTCCACCTCACAGCTACTTCATGTATGCACTGGAAAAACTTTTGGTGGTGCATATAAAGCAGTGAGGAAAAAGACAAGAGATGGGCATATTAATTATTCCCAGGCAAAAGTGAGAGAGGAGAGACATGTAACGGAAAGCAGGTGTTGCATTTTGCAGTAACTTCTTTCTTACAGAGATGTGAGGAAAACAAAAGGAGGGCCATGAAGGAGCACATGCTTATGTTTTTGTACACAAAACTATGAGTGAACCAGAAGAAAAAACACAAAGAAGTATTTGTTTGGATGGCATTCCTGAAGTACTGAAATGGTAAGCGAAGATGAAAAAAGGGACCGAACTGCCAAAGAGGTAAAACCAACACCACTGTGAATTTAGTATTTTTTATCTCTAGCATGGTTTAGCTGCATGTCCATCAGAATAGACAGCAATGCAAGCATGCAATTAGGCTGTACCATGGCCTCAAAGAATTTGCTAAGCCGTGTATTATACGGTATCTCAAAAAGGATATCCCTCTGCAGCAAGATATGCATCCCTTTAACAAACCTGTGTCACTTTTCACCTGAGACACCCTAATTCTGCACTCTGCAACAAGACAGAGCAACTCTTTTTCTCCCAGAAGAGTCCCATACTACACACCCTTCAAAGTTCCTGATGAGTTTGTATAGGTTTGGAATGAATTAAATTTGAGGGGAAGAAGGGACAGAGCACACAAGCAACATTTTGGTCTGTACTCTACTGTTGTGGTCTGTACAGTTTCCAGAACCTTAATGCATCTTATCAGAATCACATATGAAATTGAGCGGTATTTTCACTTCTAACTAGCAGTGGCAAAGCCCATCTGCAGTGACAGGTCCAGTTCTAGGGTTACCAGTACAAGGTGGACATGAGATTACTGGGCCATGATATTTCATGGTATGGAATACCCCTTTGGCTAGTTCAGGTCAGGTGTTCTGTCTTTGCTCCCTCCCAGCTTCCTATGCACCTGCTCACTGGCAGAGCATGACAGACTTAAAAGTCCATGATTTAAGGTAAGCTCTACTTAGCAGCAACACATTAGTTTATTAACATTACTCTCATAGTAAATCCACAACACAGCACTGTATCAGCTACAAAGAAGAGAATTAACTCTATCCCAGCCAAAACCAGGAAAACCAGGTTTCCCCTTGTTTTTCCTTTTTTTTTTTTAATTGAGATTATGGGGTCTTTATGATGCTTCTTTTTTTGTTTGATTTTATGGAGCTTAGACTAATAAGCTCTGAGCTTGCTTAATGATAACAGGAACTATAATAATCCAAATAATAGAGTAAAATCCAGAAGACAGTTTTCATGGTGCCTAAATCTGGGAGGCATTTGTTTTAACCCTTTGGTGAGTACATAAGTGGCTTTTCTGAACTCCACATCAGATGTTAGGATAATTATAATGCTTTGAGCATAAATGTGTGCTCTGTTCAGTCTTCATTTCATGCATATCTTAACTCCATTCTGCATCCTCTGAGGTGAAAAACATGCTCAGAAGGAAGCAAGAGAAGAGAAAAGACAAAGTGAATCAATTATTGCCTTCAGCCTTGAGAAACGGATATGTTTGACTTGTAACTACATGTGTGTAGTGGTGGTACAGCCCTTCTTTGCACACTGAAAGTACACTTGGGAAGTGAAAATAAATTGCCAGAACATCTTAAAGGAATGATCTAGCCCTCATTCCCTATAATAGGCAATCATATAACCAAACAAGTATGTACTCGGAGATTTGGAGTAACCTCTGTGTAAAAGTCCCTCTGCCAGATCAAGTGATTTTAAACAACTTGTTAGTGAAGAGTTAAAAAAACCTATGAATCATGCTGTAATAGGCTGCTATCATTCAGGTGCCTTTAGAGGAGAGACTGGTCTTTTGATAGCTTAACTTTTCACTTAAAAGATTTATATTTAGCACTAGCATTAGAAATTAAATATAAAAAAAAAAGGGTCTGATTTCAGATTAAAAAAAAAAAAAAACAAGCAAAATATTCAGAGTGTGAAGATCTTCCTAAAGAAAATTTTTAAAAATTGAGAATTGAAATACAGAATGAGAGGTGTCTTGTGAGAAATATAGCAATGACCAAAGAGATTCAATGGGTAGATTAGCCATAAAGGGAATTTTCCATCTCATTTCAAGAAAATCAAAGGACTTATCAACCAGTAACTCATAGCAGAATTCAATTTACACTGATAAATAGCTTGTTCAGGTATAGAAGGGGGTGTTTTTGAGAAACATCCTGATAGCAAATAGAAAGCAGTCACAGAAAAAAACAGAGAAATTCAGCTCCCTGGGAAGTTTATGCTGCAACTGGACAGAGAGCTAAGGATCTGTGACAGAGCACTGTTTCAATTAAACAGATGAGCCAGAGGAGCTTCTAGCCTTTCCCACCTTTGTGTTTTATGAGTACAGGTGTTACAGGCATGCAAAGTAGTATATCTTAATTGTCATCTCTAAATCAGACCAGTTCCACTTGTGTTTGGTTTAGCATACTGTATTTTGATGAAGTTTTCATCTGATTTCCCTTAAGGACAACAGTAGCATTTCCACTCATTCAAGAAGTCAGGATCTTATGCTATTTCATTTACTATGGGCGTTGAGAATTTAAAGTGTGAATTAAAACAATGGAAAAGCCTTTGTGACATGATACAGGAGAGCAAACCTAGAACTTTGACAGTACAAACAGCTGTTGACTGCCAGAGCTTTCCTCATACTCCAGTAAACTTTGCTCTGGGAAGAGAAAGCTGCACGAAGAGCCACTGGAGCCTAAGAACTTCAAAGAGAATGACATGGAAGTGCAAATCAATACAGTAACCACATGAAACTTTTTAAGGGTATTTGATGCCTTCATATGTTCATTTCAAAACGTTACCTCACAAATTCCCATTAACCCTATCTTTCTTTAAATTTCTGGTTATTTTCTGAAAAAAAAAAATCTAGCAGGATCAAGGGAATTGTTGTTATAACCATGAGATTTTTCCAGAGGATTTGTAGAGAATATGAAAAGCTTCATTTAAGCTGATCTCCTTTCAGTATCATGCTTCCTGTGGAGAGCAGGTACAAAACTTTTATCACCTGCCTATTGCTTCCATTACTCCAGTACAGCTCTGCCCTGGAGGACTCAGCTGGAGGAGTCAAAAGGCATGCACGGTTTGTTGCATTATTTTGCTGAAATGTATTCTTTTTCAAGAAATGTGCACTTTATTTATCCGTCTGTAACATTCTTGATAAATTGTTTTCACTATTACTTGTTCCTGCTGGTACTCTAGTATAAGCATTAATGCAGTCTTTAGACTGGGTGACAACTGGTGCTTATCTGTTTTCTAGCTTCCTACTTCATTACAAGTTAAGAACAGTGTTGCTTTGAACGAGTCAGTAATGATATGATTTGTTGATGTTGCAATGCTTTTATATAGTTAAGATCTTGGAGTCCTTAGTCAAATCACCTGAAGAAAAATATTTCTACTTTTTATTACTGAATAATTCTTTCCTGTTATATGTTAGCTGATACAAAGACATAATACATTCACTTGACAGTTCTGATATGTAAGATACTTTAATAAAAATATTTTTCATCTTCCTGAAATGGCCATATAAAGTATATACTACTGTGGCTTGACTACTACTTTAAAAGAACATCATGCAAACGTTACTGAGCACCTATGGGGCTCTGCTGACTTTTATGAACTTTGGATCAGGTCCAGATTTCCTAATGTGAGAGTCTCAGGAAAAGTATTATAAAAGGCTGCCCTAGTAGCATCCTTTCAACTGTTAAAATTCAAGAAAAGAGCTTCTATTAAATGTTTTTGAAAAAAAATATATTTCACAATATTGTCATATCATTGCAAGTAGCAAAAAGGCAAAAGGGTGTTTTAAAGCAGTGACTTTCGAGAAATGCTCTGTATGGTTTTAAATGGTTTAAAATGCAATGGGTATACACCTTCCTAATTCCAGTACGTGTAAACTAAGGACTGGCATCGGAAATCCACTTTTATTTTCATTTGGTTGTGTAGAGACATTTGCAGTTTTCTGTGTTTGAAAGCCTTGATAAACCAGACACAGCTGTTTTCTTTAATTAGAACAAACAACAGGAATCTTACTTAAAAATGTTTATTGTAAAAAAGTGGCTAGAAAACAACATAAATTTCACTTCACGCTTTCTTCAAGTTACGTAGGGATGCTGCTATAGGCAACAATTCGCTTTCATTCATGACACATTCAATCATATAAAAATAAAAATATTTACATTATGTCCACATACTTTACAAAATCATCAATAAAAAAGGCACTTGGAGGGGTAATGCTGAAAATATTGCATTTCCTTTGTGCATTTAAAAAAAATAATTGTCAAACTCCCGTGAACCCCTCTCTTGCACTTATTCCCGTTTTTTAAAAAAGATTAAAGTTTAGAGGAACTATTCCATGTTACAAATGGTCAAGCATGCACCAGGAATGTGTGAAGCTACAGTCTTTTTTTTTTTTCCTCTTTAAAAAAGGCACATGCGGTTAATTTGTGGCTTTCAATTTTTCATACATTCTCTTACATGTGTTTCTTTTTCCTCTCTTAATTATACAGTTTTAAAGCTTTTTGGATCATTAATGAAGGCCTTGGCTTCTAATAAAATAAAATAAAAACACAGCAATGAATAATATTAAACATTTACTAAGGTAAACTTGGAATACCTTTTAAGGCACCTGAGACAAATGGTGTCTAGCAAGATTCACTTGGGTAGTATTTTCACTGAGAGTTCCACTTAAAATACTGTTTCTTTGGTTGAAATGGCTTGGCAGGAATGTATTGTTAACATTGAAGCCTTTTCTAAGCAAGAAAACACGACCCACATTTGGCTTCATCTATGAAGAAAGCTGATAAAGCTTCTTCTTTTAGATCTACTTGAAATGTCATGCATGGTGTCTTTCCCCATATTTCAGAATTTACACTTAAGAATGTGGATGTGTGACTGAACAGAAACTACTTAAAGCTCATTTGTTCTGACATTCTAAGATCTTCCACTATTTGTTTTTTTGATTGTTTAGTGGTAGTTTGGTTGTTGGTTTGTTGGCTTTTTTTTTTTTTGGCTGGAAAGAAGACAAGAAAATGTCTTTGGATTTCCACTTATCATTTGGAACAGGAGTGGAGAAATGCATTGAGTCCAGGTAAACACTGACTGCATGACTCAGTGTGCTACACAGCAGCCAGATTCCTCATGTTTGTGCAGAAGAGACATTCTGGAGAAAGTTTTGGAGCAATTTTTGCACTGGTATTTCTTCACATCTGAGTGGGTCTGCAGATGAGCCCTCAGATTGGATCGGTCTGCAAAAGCCCTGTTGCAGTGAGGACAGGAAAACGGCTTCTCTCCTAAAAAGGAAACATCAAGAGAAAATAGGATAAAGCTTAAAAAAAAAAAAAGAATAAATACAAGAAGACAGGTAAAGCCTGTTGTTATCATAAGAAACAAATGAACAAGCAGGAAGGATTTGTTGTAATAAAGAATGTGCAATAAAAGGTTAATGGGGCCACAGATACAACAGCTTTCAGCACTGCTCACTGTACTTGCAGAACTCAGTCTTTGCAGAATATGCTGCTAATTCAGTCTCAGAGGAGAAGCTGCTGACACCTCCGGCATCCACAGGTGCTTGCAGTGCTTTTAGGCTGGGCTCCTCCAAAAGTTACACTTATTTTCCTAGAACTTTTTCTGCACTGTGTGAGGTACGGGGGCAAGGGCTTTGACAGAAAAGCAGTAAACAGCTGTACAGACATTTCATTGCACCCAGTGTTATACTCAAAATCAAGTTTTTGCCTCCACAGAGAAAAAACCCCAACTTCAGTGATGATGAGTTTCTAATATTACAGGACTTGACATAGTGCATGCAAAACTTGCCAGCCACTTAAGAAGCTAGAAAGTAGCCCCTCATGCATTGCCTTTCTGGTTTTGATCTTCATTTCAGAGTCAGCTGGAGCCTTCTCAAAGTTAGCAATTTCCAAAGCCTGAGAGTTAACATAAAATCCTTAAAGCAAAACATTCAGCTAGTGGAAATGGGCAACACATCCTAAAACTATCAAGGGAGCAATGCTGATTTATACCAGTATCTGACCCACAGTTATGAGACCATGCTACACTCCCACCCACCCCCCAAGAGGGAGAATTAAGCCTTTCAATGGCACATTTGAAATTCTGAGGATGCTTTTTAGGGTTAATAAAGAAACACTGCTGCTTTTTTCACCTGTGGAGAAAAATAGCAAAAAGGCATCCTGATGTTATAGCAACAAGAGACAGCAACTGTAATGGTTGTTCTTACCAGTGTGAGTTCTAATGTGTCCTTGAAGTAGCCAGGGTCTAGAGAAAGCTTTGCCGCAGATCTTGCAGACACAAGGTAGTGTGTGGGTCCTGATGTGCATCTTAAGCGCTCCCAGGCTGACATATTCCTTGTCACAGTACTTGCAGCTGAATGATTTCCTAGACTGGGCATCACAGTGCAGCTGCTTATGTTTGGCCAAGCCAGAGAAAGTTGAATAGGTCTTGTTGCATAAACTGCACTGAAACTTTTCAGCTTCGATTGCATGGGGGTCTGAAAGCTTGGACTGGATTCTCTCTTCTTCATCGCTAATAGGACTTTCTGAACCGCTGTGATCTTTGGAGGAGGTGTCAGAAGGTGGAGGTGGGCTAACTCTTCCCAAAGATGAGGGGTATCCAGAAAGAGGAGAGAGGTCGTTGGGTAATGGAGATGGTAGCAGCCCGGTTGTAGTCCACACAGTAATGGGATTGTAAGCTACTGAGCTCAGGATCTCTGGCTGTGGTATGATAGGGACTGGATAGCTTTCATACAGGTACGGGGATATAATCACTGGAGAAAGAAGAAAATTTTAAGGTAAGAGAACCAAAAAGTATTTCAAAAGGCAGCAAAACAAACATTTCGGGGATTAAAGGGTGTATAAATTAAACACTCAGTATGATCATCTAATATAAGGAGGATTAAAGAAATATTATTTCATCCATATATTCTGATGGGTAGAGACAGTGCCCTTAAGCAGACAAACTACAGTTGGAGCGTCTTTTCTGAATCCATGCAGCCTGATACAATGAAGCAGTGAAACTTCCTGAGGGATCTGTATAAAAGTTTTGATTCTACCACCAGCAGATACAATAAAGGAAAACTCCAAATCCATTCTGAGTAACTTCAGTTCAAGTGGATAAGCAAACTTTTATGATTCATTGTGGGCAACACTGACATATTTCTTAAAACTCCCTCCTTATAAGCAAAATAAAAAAGGAGCAAGGAATGAACTAGCTCATTCCCTCAAGCCTGAAAAGCAATACCACCCCTCATCACTGCCACGCAGTGACAGTAACCTCAGAAGCAAAGCGGTGGCATTAGATTTCGTTTTGTTACCTGTATGAGTGTCCAGCTCGCTGTAATTGGGCTTCTTGGATGAATTGAAATGTTTCTTGACCAGGAAGGAGCGCGGCATTTTGGATGCAAGGCTTCTTCTTCTCCTAGGCTCTCTTCGTGGGTCGGCGTAGCGGTCCCTGCGGGTGTGCAGCACACACACACTATCACTGCGAGCGCATCGGTCCCTATCGCACTGCCTGCCCCGCGCAGTCCATTCACTCCGGCTGTGTGTAGCGGCAGTGTAGAGGCGCCTTGAAAAGTGCTGTAAATACCCACTAGTCAGGTGCAGGGGGGAAGGGTTTTCTCCTCCTCCAATCACTTCTGGATGTTCTCAAGCACTTTCCCAAACAGGCTGTTTTTCTGGGAGGGCTCTCTGGCTGCTGGCGGGAGGGATCCAATCGCTGCTCGGAGGGTTTGGTTCAGATTTCAGCTCCTTCCGCTGGAGACAGCTGTGAACGGAGGAGCTGTGGTCAGAGCGCGTTGTCCTTGCTGCAAAGTGGGTGTATGGCGTGCTCTGTAGAATTTCAGTCTAGAAAAATTCGTTGGTCCGAGTGCTTTGTAAAAAGGTCAGTTTACTGATTCAGCTGACGAGATCTGGCTAAGTCACAGGCACTGAAACTTCTGCTCTCTCTTTCCTTTTTTAAAACGAATCTGGTTTCCAGATGTATAAGAATTACAATGAAACAAACTGTTCAGTAAGGGCAGAAGGGGAGGCATTACAAGATAACAAGCTAGCAGGCAGAGCTGATGGAAGCCTTTGAACTGCGTGCCTGCTCCGCTTGGGAACTGCCTTTGAATAATTGCGCTTAGGAAAGGCTGGAGACGAGCAGCCTGCCTCCCTAGCCTGTGCCCTTCCAGGCAGAAGGGCTAGCAAGACACTGCAAGTGAGCTCAAGGAGGAGAAGCCGTGGAAAAGATTACATTTCAGAGCAGGGTGATAGGTTTTATATAATATGCATACTGCTTCAGACTGTTCATATGAAGCTCTTTTTTGGTTTTTTTTTTTTTTTTTGTTTCAGTTTAAAAGTCTGCAGAATGCAAAACCTTGACCTTTCCCTCCTTGGGAGTAATTATGTCACTCTTTTGCCTATCCTCTTAGAGCACTGCCAAGGAAATTTTCCTAATTACCCAAAGCAGTTAAAAGATGCACAGATAAGCAGCCCTCCCCAAATTATAGACTGAGTAATTTAAATGTCTCTTAAACGTCCCTCTCCATTAGTACATTTAGGACCTCTTGACTTCCTATGAAGGTGTAATCTGTATTATGTATTTAATTTAGGATGAAAGTGTCTTAAATGTGCCACAGAATTTCCTGGTTATCTAGATTGATTTAGAAGAGACAGTTACAGATAGGTGGGTTGTTTCTTTTTTAAAAAAAAAAAAATTAAAATATTTGCATTTGGAAAACATGGGTAGCTGAACACTGGTGAATTTCTAACACAAATTACACTGTGATTGACTCTTGGTCTGCCCTCCACACCCCTTCCCCCTCCAACTTGTGAGCTAAGTACACCTGCCTGGGCACATACCGGTATGCTGCTAGGGCTATGTCCTCTCAGGAGGAGGCAGGAGGGCTGATTTACGGAGACCACCCCATCCCCTTCTTCTGCAGCAGGTGTTGGAATAGTCATGAAGGGGGAAAAAAAAAGACTCCCTCTGGTTGTGTTAGGACACGTAAGTGTAAAGTACTTTGTTAAGCGGTGTGACTTCTTAATCTCAGGGATGCCAAAACAAGTGCAGAGAAAGTTAGCCATTTTCAAAAACTGATTAAAAGGATTCATCTGTTCAGCATCTGACTCTGGTGCCTGTCAGCAAAGGTGTCACATGGATTTCCAAACTGCAGGGAACACACCCAGGCAGCAGGAGAAAAGTGGTAAGGAAAGGGACTTCCCAGGTACCTGCTTTGCAGCTGGAATGGAGGAGCAGATGTAGCTCTTTGCACAAGGGAGAGCAGTGCTTGCAGAGGCACAAGACGTTGCTTTCCTCAACTCCACAGAGATTAAGAAATCCTTCTGTTGCATTTGTGGTCCTGCTCCCCTGTCAGCTCTGCTTTGAGAAGTCCCTGTCCCCTGCCAACTCTGGGAAAGCATTGCATTTCAGGATGTGAGGCATTAGTCTGTATCTAAATAGTCTGTTACATGAGCTGTGATTCAGACCTTGAGCTGGTTTAAGTTTGTGTGTTGAAATGAATGGAGCCATGCAGATTTTCACTGGCTCGGGATCTGTTCTTTTGTATGTTTGTTAAAAGCAAAAGGTCTGATTCACCAGTGAGGTACTCCCTCTCAGGGCATTTTCACCAGCATAACACTGGAGTGATGCAGTTTAAATTAATTGCACTTATATAAATCACAGGAGCATAAGCAGTTAGCCCACTGGCTGAGCTGATTGAAGGATGTTAGGAATTGGATAGAAGGCATGTTATTACACGGTCCTGAAAGGATATTAGCAGCACATACTACCTGAGTGAGGTCTGCTGTCAAAAAAAGGGAGAGTCTGCATAGGAGTGGGTGAGTCAGAGTAAACAGGTGTTCCGTGTGTTTACAGCAAATGTGGATGAGAGGGCACCCAGAGACGTGCAGCATCCATCCCCGTGCAAGCAAGGCAACACAAAGGTCGAGAGCAGAACACGGGAGGTTTCCCCTCCCTGGGGGAGCCAGGGCGGTGCGGGGATTGCAGAATGTGGTGAATAGCTCTAGCAGTCACTTCTGCCTGCAGGCAAAGCCTTGCACCCACCTCCGAAAATCCAGGCCTAGAGCTTCCCTCTCACATTTTACAAGTAGTTGGTCTTTTAGGGATTCTTCAAGTTTTTACTTTGAAAGCTCATGTAAAGCTCTCTTGTTAATGCCACTGTGCTGCTAATTGCTGTTCTGCAAAGCGGGTAGGAAATGATCCGAGCAATTCTGTTGCCTGAAACCTTGGCATGCACTTTGCAGCTACTAAGTGATTAGGACCAAAGTTTCAACCATGCAGCAGAAAAGGTTTTATTTTATTTATCTTGTTTATTTTTTTTTTCTTGTTTGTTTTTAACTTCAGGCCACTTATTCACGTGCCTAAACAACAACCTGTGAGCCTCACCTTACTCTCCCCATTCCTGAAAGCCCCACCAAATCCCTTTGCTTGTCAGGCTTTCTGAGAAGGACAGCAACTTTTTTTACTCAGCTTTCTGGAGATGGAAGGGTGACAGAGCTATGTCTGATATCAAAGAGAGAAGAAGGACCCAAGCTATGCCATTATCAGCTTAGTTCTTCTCATGATAGCATTTATATTCTTACTAAGCATCAATTACAAGCAAGATCATGGATCAGAATATGTTAAATATCTGGATAAACCATGGAAGAATAGCTTCAGAATATTTAATAAGTTATACTGGACTACTCTTCCCAGAGCCTAGTGTATTTCACAGGCAGTACTTTAAGCACGTTTTGCCTGAACCTGCCATGGAGCTATGGAAGGCAACACAGCAAGGTTCACAGGAACCCCCAGGAGGCATCAAGCCCAGCGGGGCATACAAAAAATAGCTCCAGAGGTTTATTGAGGCAGGTGACAACATCAACCCGGAAGGGGTAAAGTGCAAGTATCTCACACTTACGGTATAGCTCTTATAATTCATAAGCCTCCTACATTTCAAAGGAAAGTGTGAAATGGTTAATATGAGAGACAAAAATCAGTTTTCAATAGCCAGTTGAGTGTATAATATATCTACTCAGCTTCAGTGTCACTGAGTGCTTTCATATTTTCCCCTTAGTGCCAGCATGCATATCCTGGATAATGGTGAAACTTTCAGAAGCAGGAAAGTTTTAGTAGAGGCAGAAGGTCAGGAGTACCTCATCTGTGATTAAGTTAGATGTCAGAGAGGAAGAAGACCAAAATTAACAGAGTAGAGGGAAACAAGAATGGTATTCTTTCCCATTGCTCCAACACGTATGCCTTAAGAAATTTTTTTGAAATACATTTTTAGGCTACCTTATCTTTCACATCTTTCTCATCCTTCCAAGTGCTGATCTGAACTATCAGCAGAAATGGCAGCAAATATAAAGAAGGACTGTTGTGAAATCGTGTCACGATTCAGTCTTGTAGGCTTAAAGTTCAGTGGGTCAGAATAAATCTCTGCATATTGGAATGTTTTTCCAATTCAAGTAAAAAAATCTCCACATTCTTAACGTTTTGCACCAATAAATGCAGATTTTCTAAAATCAGTAACTTTAAGTCAGATTTATCAAGTACAGTTCTGTAATGGGATCTAAACATCTGAGATTCAGAAAGATTAAAAATGGGTTTGCTTTCAGGACATGTTATAGAGCTAAGTGTTCCTCCATGTTTTGGTTAATTCAGGTTTGTAATTCCATCTTAAGCCGATTTAAGAGATGACGATTGAACCACAAAATCTGATTCAGTCTGAACTTTCCAATAAGTCAAGGAGCTTTGAAGTGGGTCTCTTAGAGGTGTAAGTTCATCTCTAATTTATGTACATGTATGAATAAATTATATTCGTTGCAAACAAACTTGCATTAATTAATAAGGTGCAGAATGGTTCCTTTTGGATCAAGTAGTTCAAACAAGGCTGCCTTCTGTACACTATCTCTCCTTCACACCTGTGTAACTTCACCAAATTTAGTGAGTTCAATTTCGTGTCGATTTAGCCCACAATGAAGGAACCTGGTCACATTTCAATTTTCCTGCATTGTTTCTCCATGATGATATTTTAACAGTGGGCCAAATTCCCCTGTCATTCCCATCTGCACTATCTCCATTGGCTACAGCTGAGCTATTTCAGCTTTACTCAAGCAGAACTGAGATTCTAGTCCAATAAATATGACTATTTGTGTGTGTAGTGCTGTGACAAGCATTCATTAAACAAGTGTGTTACAACCCAGCTAAAGCTATTGCACTCTGGAAAGCAATGCTTTCTGCCTCCTGTTACGTTTTCCTGATCTGCCAGTATGCCGCTGGCGTTATTCATAGGAGGAACAAAAGCATTGAAAACGCTGACCTTGGGATCCAGGGAGAGAAGCAAGGGCTTGCATATGTCTTACGCTGTTGGAAAGAGCCATCTGCTGGGCACAGACACCTCCGGGAGCGGGCTGCTCTCCGGAGTGAGCCCTGGGACAGCCGCCCCATCGTGTGGCCAGCCCTAGAACTGAGGGTTCCCAAGCCTCCAGGATGCACCGCAGCCAGGTAGCTGACGGGTGAGGGTATAGGGAAGACCCCATACTCTGGGAGAGGTTAGGGAGGTGTGTAGGAATGGCTAAATCACTTCCCGAATTTGTTAATGAGGCTGAGATCTATGGCTCTGGGGGCTGCGAGTAAGTATTTTCAGCCTACAGCAATGCGAGACATGAAAGCATCAGTGGAGATTTCCTGCGCTTCTCTCCTGCAGGTCTGTGTGTGTGTATGACAGAGGTGCACACTTACTTGTCGTGCGTTGTGCATGCTGCATCAACAGGAGCATGGCCAGCAGGTCAAAGGAGGTGATTCTGCCCCTCTACTCTGCTCTGGTGAGACCTCACCTGCAATTTGGAAGTTCTCGGTACAGGAAAGACACAGACCTGTTGGAGAGGGTACAGAGGAGTGCCACAAAAATGATCAGAAGGCTGTGAGAGTTGGGGTAATACAGCCTGAAGAGAAAACTCCAGGGAGACATTATTGTGGACTTTCAGTACTTAAAAGGAGCCTATAAGAAAGATGGGGAGAGATCCTTTATTAGAGCCTGTTGTGATAGGACAGAAGGTAATGGTTTTAAACTAAAAGAGAGGAGATTCAGGCTGGACTCAAGGAAGAAATTCTTTACAATGAGGGTGGTGAAACAGTGGAACAGGTTGCCCAGAGAAGTGGTGGATGCCCCATTCCAGGAGACATTCAAGGCCAAGCTGGATGTGGTTCTGGGCAACCTCATGTAGTTGGAAATGTCCCTGCTCATTACAGGGGATTGGACTAGATGACCTTTGAAGGTCCCTTCCAACCCAAACTACTCTATGAATCTATGCATATTTACAATGTATTTATTTACCTATATGTACTTGAGTTTGTACATATTCTTGTGACCATATTTCAGACACTGACAATTCAATCACATGACAAGTATTTATGGGAGAGAAAGGGTTACTATTCCTATTTTATAAATTAGTAATTGAGGCAGGAAGACATTAAGACTGAAATTTTCAAAACTTTAGTTCTTAAGTGTACTTTTTATTACCTCTTGTAGTGCCCTTCTGTTGAATAGCCTATATTACTATCCCCAAATTCTGCACAAGCTGCTGCATCATTTCCTATGCAGCAATTGTTATTGTATTCATTTTCAGTTTTCTGATGAAAAAAAGGATTATACAAGTGTATAATTTTTGTTATTAAAATATAATTTATTTTGACATGATCTTTATTCACAACACACTGTAGCTTTATAGTTTTTCACCTTTCATAGGTTAAATAAAAGTAGTTTTATACCTTTAAAAACTTATCTGTTGGTGGACTATAGCACTCAGATTTAGCCACCTGTGTTTTGCCTAGGTTTTACTTCTGATGTTCTTATACCAAATCCTTCGAGCTATGGTTGAAGTGTTTTTTTCACTCTGCAGAAGCCCAGAGTCCACTCTCAAACATGCCCTACCTTGCCAAACATCCTTTTAGGTTCCCTACCACCTTGTTTTTTGAGCGAGGGTCCTCAAGACAGTGACTGCCTGATAGAAACTGCAAATATAAGGTCCATTCATCTTTTCAGGTGTGTTGGATATCTGTGGCATTCAGTTTTTAGACCATGACCAGCCCTGGAGTAGGGTATTGCTGCCTAGCAGCCATGTCTGTGTCAAGGGCTCTATTAAGCAGTGATAAGTGTGTGGAGCAGCATGCTACATGCTGGGGTGCAGCAGGGATCTTCTGTTGCTGAACTCAGTACGCAGAAATATATGTGGTGTATCAACCATAAAATGTAACTTTCTTGGGCAGTTAAATTGGTGGATCAGTGAGTGTCTCTATTTATCATAGAATCATAGAACGGTTTGGGTTGGAAAGGATCTTAAAGATCATCTACTTCAAACCTCACTGCTGTGGGCAAAGGCGCCCTCCACTAGACCAGGTTGCTCAAAGCCCCATCCAACCTGGCTGTAATGATACCAAGTTATCGAATCAAAGTTCATGGTCTTTTTGGCTGTGAAATATTAATTATGTACTTATTCAAAGGATTGAAACCCCCTAAATTCTTTTCTACATCTATCCGCTGATAGACTGTACACTGTAGTTGCACTGCTAACAGCTGGGACGCTTATCTTTGTGTTTCAAAAGGAACAGATGATGTCTCTCAATAGAGTTAGTATTTCTGTTTCAGTATAAATTTATCATTTTGCTGTGGCAACAGAAGGCAAGAGCTGCTGGCTTTGCTTGTTACTCTTTCGTTTCATCCTGAGGTCTAAGAATCTTCTGTAACCCCTGCTGCTCAAAATGATAGCAGTGGTTTTATGGCTGGTTCACCACCTGTATTCCTATTCTACATTCCCTCATTTAACATTATTTATTACTATTAGTGGATCTTCAGGCAAATGTTATACTGGGCTATTATAATTTCTTGCATGTATTTCAAGAACTTGGTCTTTCCATTTCTTGAGGTCTGTTTGGATGTTCCCAGGACCCCAGACATTTCTGATAGTGAAGATCTCTCCCTTCCTTGGCTTCAGCTTCTTTGGATTCAGACTAGAACCCTGCTTCTGGTTCTGTTAAGCTTAATAAAGACATCCTATGCTATCTTCTGCTGTCGGCTTAGACAATAACTGTTGCCAGCTGCAGGCCTCATGTCTGAAAGTCCTGTTCTGTCTATCTGTTATCACTGGAATAGCTTTGAGGGCAGGCTGATGTCTGGAGCTTTTTTTTTTTCCTTTAGCGGTACCTGGCAAAAGGCGTAGTGCAGATTGTCAAGGCGTGGGTGATTCAGCATGCCAGAGCTCATTCTCAACATTGCAGCAAGAGATTTCTTTAGTACCAGACAAATCGAGCAGTATATCTTCAGGATTGCCACACGGTGACTCCTTTGCAGGGCTCTGTTCCCGATGGGAGGTTTCCCAAACATCCAAGACATTCTCTAGGGCTTTTCACCACCATAAAAATACTAAAGGCTGCAAGAATGAAAAGATACAGCTGCTAGCTCTGGTTTCTGTGACTGTGAAGGTGTCTTGGTTTTCTGATTTCCCCAGTTCCTTCCTCTGCAGCTCCACCAGGCCTGGGGGAAGTCTGCACTTCAGGTTTCTTACTACATCTTGTGAGAGGCTTCAGTTGACTACAGCATGTGCTGGAGGAGTCAATCTTCTTACAGTTTGTATCTGTTAGGCTGCTAGAGAGGGCTCAGAGGGATTATTATCATTATTCATGGTGGGGACAGTCAGACATCATATTTCATAGAATCATAGAATAGTTAGGGTTGGAAAGGACCTTATATTGAGGACACCAGAACTGCATTTCAACTAAACTGATGTCCTGCTTTAGCAATGTTCTCTGGCAGTGGCACCACTTTAGCACCAACTACTGTATATTTCAAGTGGTAGCAACTTTGTTTTGTTTTGTTTGTTTGTTTATTTTAAATGTCTGTGTTAACAGGTCGTGTAGCCACCTGATGGCTTCAAAACTGTTTGACTGCATATTACCAGCACTTGTCCATACTTCAACCTCATGGCTGTGATGCCACAGTACCTGTGTGAGTGAGCTGCAGCTGTCATTGCACATGGGCTAGAACTGGATCTGTTCTTGATCCAAAGTCCAGTCATAGCTATGGTAGTATAGCTGATTTTTTAACCGGCTTAATTTTTGCTGATCTGTCTCTCTAACTTTCTTTTCCATGTTCCTAGATGTTTCCTCTGGAATGGTGGCTGTCATTGCTCATGTACTTTTCCTGTTCTTCCTGTTTAGAGACATATAGGCAGGATTAGTGTTTCTTTCAGAGTCATCTCTGCAAGGTGGTATGAAGTTCATCATGAATAACTATCTCTAGAGAGATAATTTTTATGCCTCCAATGCTACATGAAGATGCCAGTGATCTCAATTTTGTGGTATAAGTATCTCATTCTTCTTCCTTTTTGGGGGATATAAAAGCAGTGTTTCTCAACAGCCTTGTTCTGTTCTGTGTAATACTGCTCATTCTGCCACAGAACTGCCACCTCGTAGTATGGTCTCTTTCCCTGAGAGGCTGTTGAGGATTTACCTTCATCTCTGCTCAGATTGTGTTTTTGCTCCCTGCCTGTCTGTGCTTGTGGGTAGTGTGTATCAAGAAGTCTGGCTTCATACTGTACTGCCTTTTCTTCTACTTCTTGCTCCTGCTTTAGTTCGTAGAGAGTTACATCTTTAAGCTTCACTGCTGTAAGAGACAATGAGAGAGAAACCTTTTCTGGAGTGACCACTGCCAAGAGAGTTTAAGGATAATTTGCTGGATAATAACACTGAGAAGATTTCATTGCCACAAATAAATTATATATATGCAGATATAGGTATGTTACTGTGTGAAAGAGGTTACAGACTGCATTGAGGCTTAACATCACAGCTGACTCACATGTTCATGTGTAAATCAATCTTTTTTAACCCCGAAACAAAGTGAATACAGTGGATACTATTAGAAAGTGTCTTGTAAAATGCTGAATGATGCCTATGCCTTAACTGTAAGGATGTTAATGCTTACAAAATCCAAAACCATGCTAGGAAAACACTAAAAAATAAGTAGTGTATACATCTGTAATCCTGTGCCTTGACTCTGTTTCATCTGCTAATTCAGGCACAGCTCATATTCATGAAATCAGTCTGATTCTTCATTGCAGAAAATATTTGACAAGATGTTGAATGCTGATATTAAAACAAGACAAATCTTCTCCCTACTGCTTCATCTGCACCTTTTTTATCGCAGTTATTTTTCCCCCTAACAATTTGTATGTATTGTACTGTGTATTATATCCTGACATATATGTGTCCAGGGAAAAAAAGAAAAAAAATTGATGTACTTTACCTGAATTATGCTGTAATTATATTGTGTAATTTCAAAACTTCTAAATCAGTCAGTGACTTTATAAAATTCAGGTCATAAATTTTTTCACTGCTACCTATGCTCCTTAAGATTTCATCTCAGCTTCATTTAATTCATTATAAAGCATCTATCCTAGTTAGTCTGTATTTCGGTCCTGGACTCTTATCCATTGCTATCCTCCTACCCTCTTATTCACATAGCTATTGAAAAAGCTCTAGGTACTTAGTAAATGACTTCAAGAGCATTTAGATATTCATGGTGTCTGGGAAACCACTGCCTTTGACCCCAAATATCTCACTGTTGCTCATGGCAGACATGACAGAGACAGGTGGTAAAATGAAATGTTGAATCCCATATTATAAGCATCACCAGGGAGAACAAAGAGTAACCAATATGAAAAGCTGACATATTTTGAAGTGGAAGTAATACAGACTTGCAAGAGGACGTTGCCTGCTGCAAAACCTCAATGAACAAGCATTCTGTAGCTGGTCCTTACTTCAGTAAAGAAAACAGAAATTTTGTGGGGACACTATATAATCTATATTGCAAGTGTAGAGACCTTTGAACTACATTCTTGGAGTCACATCCTTAAAACTCTAAAGTTTATCTTATTTTGCTTGCACTCAACTTTCAGCAGGAGTCCAAAAAGATGAAAGATTCATTTCAAGATGAAAGGTATCTCTGTGGTTAAGGCTTGATTCAATTTGTTCTGGGAAATGTTTTCCATGTTTCTGCATCCTGAGAAATGAGTCCCAGTTCTGAAGCGGATTACTGCCATTTGTATTTCAATTGCTCTTTTGCATTTCTAAAATAATGCTTATAGCATTTCCCTGTCTTCCAAGAAGGTCTCAGGACTACTGCTTTAAAGCACAGGCAATATTAATGAGGAGATTAGTAGTGCCTTGGAGTGGATTGAAGTCTGGAAGAGAATCCAGAGCTGGAAGAGGTTGATGATGAGGGAATGGAGGGAGGAGGAGGAGGCAGACACAGCTGGAACATGTGCCCTGAAATTCTTTCAAGACTGAATCATTTCCCACCCCAGAAGCAAAAGGTGGTGCCACATTGCTGGCTGTTTGTCCTTCCTCCTCAGTTCAGCTATTCTGCTCCTGTACATTTTGTAAACATGTCCTTATCATTTCACAGGGTAAATCTCTGAGGCACCATTTTGAGAGATTATATGCTGGACAAACAGAGTCTCCAGCAGGACTTAAGGTTTTTTGTTTCTCTGCCTCCTTGTGAAGCAGAGATATGAACAAATTGCTCCTGTCATGTGCTAGTGTATAATTCATGAGTTGAAATAAGTATGAAATACTTTGCTGAAATTCTAAAGACCAGCAGAGAAAATATGCATTCCAAAATCCAGTTTAGACTACTGATAAATCCAGAACATAGAAAAGAATAGCCTTCTAGGGCTTTGAGAAGATTGCTTTTCATTTTTTCCCCCCCCCTTTATTTCTGTTTTTTTTCCTCATTAATTACTCTTAGTAAATGAGTCAATATTTATGTGGGTGATAACATTGATTCTACTAGCTGCTACAAATTGCTCATTTGAGGCAATTGCCTATTTTGAAATTGCTTGATCTCCAGTTTATTTATCCGTAAACAGAGTAGATTGCTTTGACTTGAAGTTTGAGCTCTTCAGTGACTTGAGCAGGTTGCAGAGGCTGCACCTCTAGAAAAAGTAAACTTGATCTGTGCCCCTGTCATCAGTGACTGCCAAATTACTGCATTATGTGCAGTGATTTGTCTCACTCAATCACTTTTTCCTTATGGAATGAAATGAAGTACCTGAAAATAACCGTATGGTCTAAGGCAGTTTGAGAAAAAAAAACAGAACAAAACAAAGCAAAACAAAAACACACACACACACAAAAAGAAAAACAAACAAAAAAAAACCAAAACAAAACCAAAATTCGCTAATACTGAAACAGCTTTAAAACCTACTGAAAATGAGACTGACCAGTATAGTACGTAAAAGCAATATCTGCTGTTTTATGCAGCTCTGAGCTCCCACATGGTTTGATGTACATACAGGTCACATATTGCTTTACAGTTTATTGTTTGTGAACTGCTTAGTTGTTCATGCAACCTTTTTGTTGGGGATTGTTGTGAAATGTATAATGATAAAAAAATTACGTAGAAGAGTCAGCTATAAAGAGATACCCAGAAGAAGAAAGAATAAGCAAACCAAATAAATGTCAGTTATTGATTTCTCAGATCATGCTAAGCCTTTGAACAATATGGAGTCTCTTTCAGATGGCAGAACACTCCATTTAGTTCTACTTTACTGAGCTCTAAGTGCCAGCATTTTGCTGTACCTACAGCACTATGACAGGACTATTTGCCTCCCAAACTGCTTAAAGAGCAGCATTTCAATTCTTTCACATTCTCCTTGAACCTCACATTGCTTCAGAAATTCCTTTTTATTCAAGTATATTTGTTTAGAATTTTCCATAGTTTCCCTATCCATACACTTTTACTTTTTTTTTTAATGCATTTTCTTGGTTCTTTACATTTTTTCATAGAATCATAGAATAGGTTTAAAAGGACCTTAAGATCATCTAGTTCCAACCCCCCTCCCGTGGGCAGGGACACCTCACATTAACCATGCCACTCAAGGCTCTGTCCAACACAGTATTAAACACTGTCAGTGATGGAGCATTCACAACTTCCCTGGGCAACTCATTCCAGTGCCTCACCACCCTTACAGTAAACAATTTCTTCCTCAGATCCAATCTAAACTTCCCCTGTTTAAGTTTGAACCCGTTACCCCTTGTCCTATCACTACAGTCCCCTTTCTTCCAGAAGTATTAAGTTTTCACATGTGAAGAAGATGATGAATGTGCAGCACTGTGCAAACTGCTAAAAACTGTCTTAGGTAACAACTTAGGTAACCTTTCTTTGCCAAAGTAGCCAGGTATATCTGCAATGTGATGGGAGAAGGGTGCAGCAGGACAGCTTATGGCTATTTTGCAGATTCTTGGCAATAATATCAAACATATGCAATCGATGACTAAATCTGTCATTTCTGAGAATTATGGTGCATTACCATGCCAGCATAGCACAGCTGATCTGCAGCAAAAATATCCAGGACTGGCAGAGATGCATTGTGCAATTTGTCCTTCACCAGCCTGGATACACTGATAAATGTAGAGTCCTCACATTTTGTCCAGACAGAGCTTCTATTGGAGGAAATTGAATCTGAGAGGAACCTGTGACATCTGGTAGGCAGAGGTGGGAATCCAGCTACTGCCACTTTAGTGATGAAGTACTGATGCATGGGGGAGCTAAAAAAATCACACTCAAAGCCAACAAAAAAAAAAACTCTATAGGAATGTAGCAGGTCTACTGAGAACAATATTTCCTTTTCCCAGCATTATATTTAAGCCATCACTGAAAGAAGGCAATTTCATCAGGAGACCTTTGGTCTGTGAGTAAGGAGGAAGTCCCAAAGTACAAAGACAGCTCAGATGGGTACATTTTGCTGTGAAATGCATAATTATTTCTTTGGTTACATGCAGCGTCAACTGATGTTATACTTCATGTCTCATTAAAATCTAGAGAAGAGGTCTACCTGGAGAATTTGAGCAACATTTGAGAAGACATAATAGCACAAAAGATCAGGGGGATTCACTGTTAAGTACTGTCAGGGACGTTAATAAAATTACCACTGAAGAAGAAAAAATGAATCAGTGATGAATAATCATGTACTATATCAGGTAAGTCAAGCCATTGTCTCTGCAGTAATTAATTGTTCCAATTATATGGACTGGCAATGTAATGAGGAAGCAGCAGTGAACATGTACTAATTACACTTGCTTTCGAATTCAGCAGAAGCTGAACAGCTGTTTGGTGCAATAGGTAAATTAAGTGCACTAGTCAGATCCAATTTTGTAGTGAATCATGGATGTCACTCAATGATTAACGTGTAGGCTGACTGTTTAAGGGCATGATTCAGCTTAACAATACTGTCACTTGGTGTCTTATTATTTCTTGCTACCTTGAGCACACCTTCTCTGCACAAAAACCTATACGGGTGTGTGTGTGTGGAGGGGATAAGAAAGAGGCAGCTGAAGAAAGTGGCTTCTGTTGTTGTACTTGGAGAATGTTCTTGTCAGATACTCATTTACAGGGAGCAGAAAGAGCAAACAGGGTTTGTCCTCTCCTTCTGAGAAAACAAGTGCAGGGACAGTTTGGAAGGCCTGCAGTTATATCCTGTACCTGGAGCCTGCTGGACTGGAGGGCGCTCATCAGAGGACAGAGCTGCCTCAGTTCATTGTACCACCTTAAAAGACATTTTAAATAGGGAAGTTAAAATTCTACTATATTATGTTGACACATGAACTCCTCAGGGATTTACTGAAGGCTCCATGCACCACTGCATCTTCCTGGCTTTTCTATTACAGAACCAAGCCCTATACTAAGGAGTGAGACCTGGGGCTGGGATAATATACAAACTTTTCTTGGTTTATTCCTGCTGTGTTTTCCTGCTATTCCATATTCTGACATTGTACACTCTTTCTCCCCAGCTTGTGATGTGACACTGATAGTGTTCCATTTCTTCTGGTTTATTCCATCCTCAACAAAAAATCCCAGTCTCAGAGTGCGCTGTGGAAGGTATTGACACTGGTCAGTAAGAGCAGAAGAATCACCTTTACAAATGTAAAGGTTGTCAAGACAGTCATAAACCAAAAGAAAACACATTTACTCTGTCAAGTGTCTTGTTAGAGTGAAAAAAACCCAGAATTTACTTATTTAAGGCCTTTACTTATTTACATTCAGTTTCTTATAATGTATGAAGGCTGTTTTGCTGTTTCTATTTTCAAAACCCAAAGTAAACCCATAGGAAAACACCAAGTATAATATATTATCATTGCATTATAAAAATGACCTTCCTGGTGAGTGACATGAGACAAGTCATTGCCTTCTGCAATCTGAAGCTTAGGTCTTGGACTTTCTCCATGCCTTGTGTAGCAAGTGCATTTCCTTTATCAGTTTACTTCAGCCAGTGCCCTATTCTGCCTGACACAGATCAGATCCCTCAAAATACTACTTTTAAAATAAAAGAAGAATCTTTCTGTTTGGTCAATGCTGGTTTTGAAAATGAATTAGTCATGTTCAGAGATTCTTGTCTCAGCCCAGCACAGGGAATATATAAGGAATTACATTCAACATTCTTGTCTGGATGCTACTTCCCTCAGAGCCCATCAACAGTCCTACTCTGAAGCATGGCTTTGATTTAGGTGCATTTTTTAGCTGCGCATAGATGGGAATTAGTTTTAGGATTATTAATGAGTCTATAAAACACAGAGTCATGGCATTAAAAGACAGAAAACTGTCTGACTTCCTCCTTTAAAGGAAAGGTGGTAGGGTTTCCAGAAATGAAGTAACTTGGGTGAGTCATATAATCAGTACTCATGGGCTCAGATGTAAATTTATGGTCCCAAGTCCTCTCTAAATGCAAATACTGGTGCTAATGCTTTGCTTAAGAATCAAGTATTGGCAATTTCAGCATGGAGTAAAACAGGCCTAGTTAAAACACTTTTAATGGAGTCAAGCTTTATCTTTAAAACTGATCTCCTTATCATAAAATTATAATTTCTATGTCTAATGTCATATAAGCACTGAAAGCCAGGAATGAAGAAGTCATTACACTCAAAGCCTCCTACATCTCCCTTTGCTGGAAGCACAACTTGAGTTACAGACTTGCTCAGTAACCCCCCTGCTGTAGTCAAGGTACAAAAATGCGATCTGATAGGCAGCGCTGAATCAAATCACATCCATCTCAGAAAACAACATACAGTTGCTTTGCATAGCTCCTTGAAAGTTAAATAGAAGGTCTACAGAATCAATCACCAAGCACAAGCAAACATAGCAAAAGCCAGCAACCACCCTGTGTTAAAAACCAAATATGTTGTGGTGAACTGGCTCTTAGAGGTGCTCATGCATAGATATGTACTTGGGTGGTCAGAAAGAACAGACCTTAAATTAAGAAGGCTCTTTCAACCTATGAGTCATGATCCTCAGGTTGAGATTTCCACCTGAAAGCCCATCCTTCAGTGAAAAAGAGGAAAAAAGTGCCTTCAACTACATCTGTCCCTGCTGCAGTAGACTACTTCTGTCACTTCTAATCTGTGACATACATAATGCGAGCAATATCAGCAAGGCAGACATCCTAAGGCCAAGAAGAGTGTGTGTGGAAGGTGGGGAGGGAGATCACAAGGGAAAAACACCTCCTTTAGTTTCATTTACAAATCTTCTTTGGATCTGTTACATTTCAAGTTTGCCTTAAAAATATTTGTGTTACATAGTTTCCCATTCCATATCTACTATTATGTATCAGAGTGCCATGAGGAAGGCATTCACTTAGATTTGTGTAACATGTATATGTGGTGTCATACATTACTGATCATATAATAAATAGTGAGAAAGGATAACATCTCTATGTCAAAAGAAAAAGCTTTACTCATATCTTAAAAATCCTTCTTTTAATTTGCCATGTCAACATTATTCATTAAAAGGAAGAGATTTCCTGAAGATCAGGATGTAATGCCTACAGCTTTGCACTGATGTGCACAGAAAAGATGGAGACTTGGAATTCAAATTTCAAAAAATGAAATTCAAGGAGAAGCATGTAACGTCTCTAAGTCAGCAGAAGCACCTGCGCTTAACTTCCTTCTCAAGGTCTTATCTTCTCATAAGGAATCTAATACACAGTTTATGAGGGGGAAGTGGCTATATTATATTGTCAAAAGAACTGCTATGTAATAAAATCTATTTGCATATGCATACATATACCATCCTGCTGTCTTTTGTTAAAAACTAGTGACCTATTTTCACCAATTTGTATGTTTACCTTTTGAAATCTACTACTAAAACTACCACTAACTCAAGCATTTTCTAAATTACCCTGTAGATTCTCATTAGCTTCAATATTTATTCAAAAGTGTCAATATTTTGTCTTAAAATCCAAGGGAAAAATTAGAATAATGGTAAAGAATCCTTTTTCAAATATATATAATATTCTCACATGTGAAAATACCCTCTTCTCTCTCCCCACCAAAATGATACATTGTAAAAGAAACTGAAAAAATTAGACTCTGAAAATAGACTAGAAAATATTGGGTGGCACAGAACATAATAATGCAAATAAATGAAGTGGGTAAAATCACATTGGAGAGAATACATCTGAAATTAAAGTAAAATAGAATTTAACAAGATAGGGGACAGGATGTCAAATGAAAAATATAGACAAAACCATAAAGGAAATAGGGTACAATAATAAAATAATGGCTGAAAATAGAGCAATTTAGAAGGGTGTAAAATGACAAAGTGTAAATGAAAAGAAAGACTTAACAAAGGAATTTAAAGAGGATAATGTTTCATGGCACTAAAATCAATAATTTCAACCATAATGTTAAAAAATCCATGGATGTATATTACTGGAGAAAAGTATGAAATGAATATTGTATAATTATGTTCAGAAAGGTGACTTTCTAATTTCTGTCTTCAAGAAATTTAACAGGTATGTGAGTTTCCTTCCCATGAGTATAGTTAAGATGTGATTCAGTGACAAGCTTATGTTTGTATATGATTTTGGCAATAAGATTTTTGTTGGTAGCCATTATATGCAAAATTTTAAAGCAAAAAAAAAAAGTATATCACTGTTAATAGATTGATTTCATATAAATTGTGTCTCTCAGCTTTTATATTACATGAAATTAATTTTGCAGTCCCAGGGTACTCATGAATGAATCCCAAACCATGTAATGTCTGCATGCCTGTGACAACTTATCACACTTGGGAAATCCAGCCTTTAGTAGACCTATGAGTGTAATAAAACAAGAAAAAGAGACTAGATCTGCTGTAGCAGAGTGGTGTATTGGATAAATCTTACAAATTTTAGCCACTGTGTCTATGACTGGCAGTTATTTCCTGACTTCTTTATTCTAAGACCTGAGAATCACCAAAATTGCTCCATAAAAATTCCAAGACTCCCATGTGCTTATTTAGTATGACTAAGAAGAAAAAAAAAAACAAAGAAAAGATTTTTTCTTTGCAGAAAATTGAATCTCCCCATCAAAAAGACCATGAAACTGGCCTTTTTTCTGTTAGAGTTGGAGCTTTGCATTTAGTGTTATGAAAGTGAGATATGACTTTGCCTATCAGCATATGACTGTCTTGTGATTCTGATATCCAACTTCTGCCCAAACTTTAAAAAATCACTTAATCTTTTGTATGATTTTATATTTCTAAGGAGACATATGATTCATAAAATACTTTGTTCATTACCATTGATATTCAGAAGGGCCACTTTGATCTTTTGTTCACATTGTCATACTTTCCACGTATTCAATACAGAAATGTAACTTTATATTTGGAAGAGTTTTACACTAAAGCAAAGCATCAAAGAGATCCAAAATAAATGTGTGCTTTCTTAGGGAGAATATATCATTTACATATCTATCTGTAACACTGGCCACCTTGAATTCTTTACACTTTTGCTTTTCAAGAGACAATGAGATCAGTTCCTTACATTTTAAGCTGCATTCAAAATAGACAAATCAATTACATAGCTGGTCATATATTTATACATAAAACTGAAGACAAATGTTCTGCTGTAAAACTAGAAAAAGAATGATGAAGAAATAAATTCTTCTAAGCTACTCAACAATATTTGTACGATTGAAATCCATAATCTGCCTAATTCACTCATCAAGTTTTGCCATTGTTTACAAAATGGAGGGATGACTAAAACTTACATTTGCTCACCATCTGCCTGTCTGACTTTCGGCTTTGAGAAAAAACAGGCGTATCTTCTGCTAATATAAATACCAACACATGTAAAATAGAAGTATGCAACAGTTTATATTATCACTGCAATGTTACCCAAAATTCTGAAGGAAAAAATGTTGTATAATGTCCATAGGTATTTCCAGTGATCATGAGATGGCCAAATTCGAGATACTCAGGTCAGTGAGAAGAGCTTGCAGCAAGCTCACTGCCCTGGACTTCAAGAGAGCAGACTTTGGCCTCTTCAGGAACCTGCTTAGTAAGGTTCCATGGGATATAGCCCTAGAGGGAAGGGGAGCCCAAGACTGTTGGTTAATATTCAAGGATCACCTACTACAAGCTCAGGAGTGTTGCATCCCAACTAGAAGGAAGTGCAGCAGGATGGACAAGGAGCTGCTGAGGAAAATTTGAAGGAAAAAAGATGCTTATAAAAGGTGGAAGCAAGGACAGGCAGCCTGGGACGAATACAGGGATGTTAGGGACCAGGTTAGGAAAGCTAAGGCCCAGTTAGAATTAAACTTGTCTAGGGATGCTAAGGATAACAGGAAGGGATTCTATAGGTACCTTGCAAATAAAAGAGAGGCTAGGGACAATGTGGGCCCTCTTCAGAAGCTATCAGGAGAACTGGCTACCCAGGATTTGGAGAAAGCTGAGGTTCTTAATGACTTCTTTGCCTCAGTGGCAAATGCTGCGACCACATCACCCAAGTCCTGGAAGGCAGACACAGGGACAGTGAGAATGAAGACCCTGGGCCCACTGTAGAAGAGGATCTGGTTCAAGACCATCTTAGGAATCTGAACATATGCAAGTCCATGGGACCTGATAAAATCCATCCTTGGGTCCTGAAGAAGCTGGCAGATGAAGTTGCTAAGTCACTGTCCATATTTGAAAAAACATGGCAGTCAGGTGAAGTTCCTGATGACTGGAAAAAGGGAAATATAACCCTCATTTTCAAGGAGGGTAAAATGGATGAGCTGGGGAATTACAGACCTGTCAGTCTCACCTCTGTGCCTGGCAATATCTTGGAGAAGTTTTTTCCTGGAAGGCATGTGAAGTCACATGAAAAACAGCAAGGTGGTTGGTGACAGCCAGCATGGCTTCACTAAGGGGAAATCCTGCCTGACCAGTTTGGTGGCCTTCTATGATGGGGCTATGGAACTGACGGACAGGGGCAGAGCAGTTGATGCCATCTGCCTGGACTTGTGCAAAACGTTTGACACTGTGCCACATGACATTCTTGTCTCTAAGTTGTAGAGACATCAATTTGATAGGTGGACCACTCTGTGAATAAAGAACTGGCTGGATGGCCATACACAAAGACTGGTGGTCAATGGCTCAACGTCCAACTGGAGACCAGTAACGAATGATGTCCCTTAGGGACTGGTGTTGAGACCAGTCTTTCTCAACATCTTTATCAGGGATATGGACAGCGGGATTGAGTGTGCCCTCAGCAAGGTTGTTGATGACACCAAGCTGTGTGGTTTGATTGATACACTGGAGAGAAGGAATGCCATCCAGAAGAACCTTGACACACTTGTGAGGTGGGCTGATGCCAACCACATGAAGTTTAACCATGCCAAGTGCAAGGTCCTACACCTGGGTTGGAGCAATCCCATGCACAGCTACAGATTGGGCAGAGA
>JASSUY010025178.1:0-18390 GCA_032466535.1 Forpus xanthops
CCTGAAAACACAATACCCTCTTGCTTCAGTAGGACACGCTCAGGAGATACCCTGAAAGAGAAATATCCTGAGGGTAGAAAGCAATACCTTTGAACTCAAGGATGATACAATGATTAGAAGGAAAAGAACATAACACATCATTCATTCTACTGCTTATTTCTTATTATTTGTATTACACCAGACTCAAATAGAAAAAGCTAGTCTCTCAGCAAATTTCTAATGCATCAAATGGCATGAAAATGAACCTTCCCACCATTTTTAAAGTCCTTTCCCTTAAGAGCATGAAAGTTTTGAAGAGTCTCAATGAAAATATATTAATAAAATGCTGGTTAAACAGTTTTCCTCCAATTTCTTCCTCAAACTGAATAGTTAACACTCTTCCAAATGTAAAATTTGTCCAGAGACAGACCAACATTGGTATAGAAAATTTCATTTCCAATTATATTTATTGACAAGAGAAAAAAAAGGCCCAATAATAAGAAATAGCAGACAGCCCCAACTCTAGATGGCATTGTCAGGTCCTCTTAGAATTCATTACCTTGCTCCAAGGTATCAAAATCATTGTAGAAGGAAATCACACATACCTGGCCACTCAGGTGGGTATGACCAAGATCTGACGACCTTTCCATCTGGAGGAGAGATTTGTAATGCTGTCCCTTGCACAACAGTGCCTCTGCTACTGCATTAAAATGCTGCTTAAATCTGCTTCTGTGCCAACACTTTATTTCAAATGATTGTTTATGGAATTTAATAGCAGCAGTTAATTCCTGGGTGATAGTGCCTTTGACACAGAACGCTAAACGTGAAATGTGAGCCACATATTAGTATGGCTCCTGTACTAAATATGATGGCATCCCTGGCTAATTAAAGTGCAGATGAGCTGTCATGAGGTCTGTATGAGATCACTGCCCTTCTCAGGGACCAAAATTAAAGTTGCAGCACATCTACAGTGCAATCCTGCAGGCATTAACTTGCATTACTACACTTGGAGTTTAGTAGCAGTCAGAACCCAGAGGCAGCAATTCTGAAACTCAACTTGCAGGGGGCTCCAGAAATATGGTCATTTCTTTCCACGTTTACCTGAGGGCTGAGCTCGTTTGAAAATTCTGTCTCTGGGATCGAAGCGAAATGCAGTCTGTGGTGTGAATTTCCTATTTGGCAGCTGATGTCAATCATTCCACATACAGAACAAACAACTGACATTCAGGCAGTCTCCTGCTTCTAACCTTATTTCATTTTGCCACATCACTATTCATTTAGCATTTTAGAAAAGGGAGCTCAGTAATACTGTAAATTCTTTACCTACACCTAAAATCCAAGCCTGAAACCCTTTTCTTGGGAACAGCTCAGTTACTCAAGTCTGGTAGAAAACCTGCATGTCCTGTTCCTAATCTAGAGGAGGAGCATGAAACCATCCACATAAGAAAAAGCCAAGGAAAAAAATCACCCCTCCAGTACCAATAATCAGACCCCAATCAGCAGCAAAGTACAAAGAACCAGCTGCAACAGAATGTAACTGTAAAATGGTCCTGTTGTGATCATTTAAAAGAAGTGACCAACTCTTCCCTGCTCTCCCTCCCCTATATCTTTTCGCTTGCTCTTTTCTGAGTGTCTCTCGGAAATTATACCCACAGAAAAAAAAAAAACAAAATAATTAAATTACTGCTGCAATTGTTTGGGGTCTGGGCAAAGAAATAGACATGAAGATGGTTAATTGACAATATTGACAGTAGTTTCTTGATTATGAGCTACTTTAAAATGAAATGAAAACCCCTTTTCTTGCTAAATTAAACACCTTTTGCCTTGGCTTGGGTGTTTACAGGATATACTAAGTCAGAAAGAAATACAGAGATGCCTGACTGCCGGCCCTTTGTAAGCTATATTGAGTGTCACATATTTGCTGCCACTTTCAGTGGAAGTTTAATACATCCATCTGCAGCTAAATCCACTTGGCTAGATTCATTCATTCACTTTTAGTTTTGCCTTTAAGCATCTCTCTAGATGTCTCAAAAGAAAGAGATAAAGCAATTACTTGATTTCATCCTCAGGATTTTAGCTCTCAGCCTCGGCATGGTGCCTCTTCAGTGCTTGATTAGTGTCTAAATTCTCTCTAGATTAGAGAGGTTTGCCTTCTTTCTCTGTACATTATACACATGGAAGAGAAAAGAAAAATCAAAGGGGTCCAAACTTCAGCAGGTATAAATCTGCTCCATTTCTGTCAGCTCTGGAGATGCTGTGCAATTTACACATGATAAAGATCTATTTCCAAATATTTTTCAAGCAGATATATACAGTTAAGTATGCTATGAAACCCTAGCTACCATTTTAGAGTCTGAATTAATTCCACAATAAATAGCCTCTTTTAAAGACATAAATGTGCTCTCATCAAGTCGACTTCTAGAATAAACTCCGCAGGATGTTTTGAATCAGTGCCCCAGAGATCATTGACTATAAATTGGAAGAAGAGAAATGGTTTGCTCAATACATGAAGTAGGGCTGAGAACAGAAAAATAATTAGAGAAAGCTACTGTTGTAGTTCTCCAGTTTATTTCTGTCTCAAAGTCCTTGAATAATGATCCAAAGCACACCACTAGTGATTACTGTTTCCCAGTGATTAATCAGCTGCGAAGTCATCATCTTTCTTCTTCATCATCTCCCTGAGAACAGAGAAGGAAGCTGTGCAGTGGCTTTTTGAAGTGAAGCATTTTGCTCAGCTGCTCTGTATGAATCCCACACAGGGGCCAGGCATTTCAGACTTCAGCTCCTCTTTCTGCTCTCAAATCCTTAATCTGTGGATTATTCATACAAACGGGAATTTAAAAAAATTTGCCCTTTTCCCCTAATCTCTTCAGTCTGCATTTTTAAGAAAGCTTTCAGAAGCACTCCTTTTCTGCTCTGTATATTGTATACAGCAAATGCAACAAAACTTAGGTGTGGGAGGGAACAGCATAGATAAGAACTCTGCTCAACAAATTCCAGTCTCACAAGAGAGATCAGAGCTGACCCCTCCAGCTATTTTCAGATCTCCCTCCATCAGATGGCTGTAGCTTCAGCATTTTTATGAAACAAAGGACCTGATACTTACAGGGCCCAGTTGGACTGGTTCAAAGGACTCCCTAACTTACAACTACTTAATGAAAGATTCCAGTAATAAGTTCAGATGTCCTTTCTTTTCTATCACTCTAAGTACCCACTTAGCCTGCTATAGTTAACAGTAACATTTTAACCTAGTATCAAGGAATCTGGTATGTCAGACACATTGGATATGCTATGTAGGTATACTAACAGAAAACAACAATCCAGTCTGAAGTTTGTAACAAGTATTCTGTCACACCGATTCACAAGTATGTTTTTCTTTTTTCAGTTATTGCTGTGAATAGTTTCACACCTCTCTTAGAAAGCTCACAAATGAAATTGTTATACATGAAGATGGTTGATCTAAGTGATAAACGCAGCGACTGAACAAAAATAACTAATAAAATTCAGAAAAGCTAAGTTTCCAATTCATTTCACTTAATAAGGAGTATTGTAAATGAACTTACACTGTATACAAACTTACATTTGATAATTTGATTTATCAAATGGGATCTTACTGAGTTGAAACTAGATAATCCTAAAGTCCTTCCCAACCCTAACTATTCTATGATGGCACATTAAGGTGCATTGTGCAAACTTTTATTACAGGAGCTGAGGAGACAGTTCTAACAGCATTCCTACTCAGAAACACATTTCAATCCATACTTTGCTCTTACAAACAAGAGAATTTGCACTTATTGAAGCCGCGCAGCACTTTCTGAATGGCTGTTAAAATTAAGAGCCTATAAATTCAAACTATAAAATTCTATTCAGATAGATAATGTGCATACTTGTCAGAGCTCAACCCTTTGCTTTGATGCCAATAGTACAGGCATACCATCAAAATAACAATGAAGCAAATGTTACCTTAAAAACATATCTTTGACAAAACCATTCAAACCCATCCCTAAAGCGCTGGCATTTAGTACTCTGCCCACGAGTAAGTCATATGTTGACCAGAACAAGCACAAAGTTAACGCCAAAAGGCAAGAAATCCAGACCTGAACCTTATGAGGAAAAATACAGGATGTAGATTTGAAGAATGAGAGCTGTAAGAGAAGCCTGAGAATCATTTCCAGCTCCAAAGTGCAGGGTTACCTGATGTTTGCAATTTCTTACAACAATGGCTGCAGTTAACACATTCCAGGCGGGAATTAGTAGTAATGTGATGTTGAAAAACTCAGCCTTTGATTCCCTGGTGAAAAGGATCTTGGATTTCTCTCTACATATGCAAACCACCATCAGTCCTTTTGGTCATTCCCAGCTAGGACAAGAATTATGTGGATACAGGATAAACTCCCCTCTTATACCTGGAAATGTAAAACCAAAAAAGGTACTATGTATAGTGAAAAAGATGTAAAACCCAAGGATTCAAAAATTGCAAATAATAACTAGAGTTCTATTTCAGCAGGTCTGTTAGCAAAGTATATTATTTTGGAAGAAGGTTAGAGAGGGAATCACTTACAACAACCACATTAACTGCCTGGCAAATATTCAGAGGTGTTGTATGTTGTAATTTAAAACACATGTTTCAGCTTGCTCTTCATGTCCCTGAAACAGTGATCAAAACTGCAAAGCAAGAGTCTTCTGGTTAGCTGTTGACAGGGTTTTGTTTTCAAGAGAGACACATAAAAATCATAGCAAACTTGCTATGCTTCTCTCCCTTCCTAATACAACTTGACCTGAGAATTCAAAGGAGCCAGACCACACAAATACATGAATCACGTTTGATCCTGGTTTATATAAGTCAATGGAGTCATACCACATATGGCCTTTAAATCTGCTCTGACCTGAAGTACTGATCAAAGAGACTGGTTGAAGCACACTGGATATTTTTTTGCCACTGTCATTATAATATTTTAATCTTGAACGTGCTTAGTTTCAAAGCACCCCTATGAGACCGTATTATCCCTTCTTGTATCAGGTGAACACAGACATGGTTTGCCCAAGGTCACACATCTTGTGGTAGCAGAGTAGGGGAGTTATCTACTTCTAATTTTACATTACATTTACAAACATAATGCCAGCAGGGGCAGGTAAGACATAGTTTATCTTACAGTAGTGATCCTTTATTCATACAAATTGCTCACTGACATCACACAGTTGATCTAAAGATCATGATCATGAGTGTATTGATGTGCTCAAGAGCACAGAATTTCTCATGTTCTTAACATGAGTCCATATTATAGTCTTTATTTAATATAACCTCAGGAAGGACCGCTCCAAACTCTAATTAGGATTTCCAATTCTATTTTTTAAATACTCATTCGGGGCAAAGTAAATACAAGTGCATTAATGAGATAAAAATGCTATTCTGCATCATGAAACTCAACGCAAAAAAGAACTAACCTAAGAAAGATCAGAAACAATTTAATTTAAATTCAGAGCCACAAACTCAAATCAGATGCTTTTATACCTTATGGGTAGTCCAAGTTGGACACTTATGATGAAACCCAAAACCAGGGAAACTCCTGTGTGCTGTTGCCAACAAAGTGAAGAGAAGAAAAAGACACAGAAACTATTGTGCATTTTAAATAGAAAACAGTAACATGGTTCTAGAACTATATCAGCAACTGCCCTTTCAGAAAGAAAAGTCCACATGAAAGCTGCTGAAACAATTACAGGACAAAATTGTTCCAGTGTCACCGCCACCACAGCTCCCTGTTCTAAGCATAAGAGTAGGTCCATTAGCTTTCACTAAGAACTAGGCTGTTATTTCTGTTAGTCCCCTTGGAAAATTCCACCCCCATCTTTTCCACAGGTTCATCCACTCAGGTTCCAAAGATTTTGCCTTCTTTAGTGTCTTTCCTGGAGAGAGTATATGTTCTTGAACTGCTCTCACCCCATTTTCTATTGTACTGAAAGTAGGGGAAGAAAAAAAAACCAACAAACCAACCCACAAAACAAATCCAGAAAAGTTCAGTTTAGCTTTCCCTTTTTAAATCCGCATCTTTCCTCCCTGCACTCAGCAATGGGAAACAGATTCAGACAGCCTTAAAACACTATCTCAGTAACAAAGCATGCAATGTGCTCCATCTCATCTCTCCACTCCAACTGAGTTTACAGCAGTGGGTGGTTTTCAAACCTAACATTTGATCAAAATGAAAACCCGGGCATTCCTTTCACCCCATGACAGGCAGGCCGATATAAATCACAGGCTTCCCAGCAAGGGCTCTTCTACAGACAATGAGTTGTGGCAGTGCCTCAAAGCTCAGTTCTGGCCATTGTAAGAGAAAGTTTCACGTTTTTAAAGCAGGCCTGGGCTTTTTACAACAGTACTAAAAACCAAGAGAGGCAGAAAATTTATGGTATGGTTGTTTGAAGGGTGAAGAAGGTGGTGTTTCCCCTTCAGAAGTTGTATTTTCAGTACATTGCTCTGGATAGTTTTGTAGCAGTTTCTGCTTTTATTACTTGTATTTCAAAGGCACTAAAATCTCCAAACTGGGGCAGCCTTAGAGTATTTTGCACACACACACACACACACATCCACACAGTTATAGGGAAAGTCAGAGTTCATGCACTGCTCCTTCACTGTTTTATAGTAAAACAGAGCTGCTCTGTTAGTCACCACCACTGGGCAAAGCTCTCAGATCTGCCTGCTCAAGGAGATTGCACCACAGACACACTCTGCTTCTCATTTAGTAACAGACAGAGTAGGTAAGCGTTAAGTAGTAACTATTAAATTTATGTATGTGTGTGCGTGTGCGCACAAGACTACATCTGATCAAAGCAAAGCTGATACCATCCACAGTACCATTGCTTTTCCTTGCTTACCCAGTAACTATTGGAAATGCCCTCGGGTCTCAACAATTTTAAGCCTTGACTTCAAAAGATCAGCTTATCTTTCAGGGCTAAGCTGACTGACAAGTAGGGGTCAGGAAGGAATCCAGTCCCCTCCCTCCAGCCCAGTCATACAGAGCTGCACAATTGGCTCAGCACTTTGGGGGTTACTTCTTCATTCCTCAGGGGCACTTGAAAAAGGCCACCTCCAGAGCTCGGACAACGTATCTGATGGACCATTCATCTGCTCCTCTATCCCAGCTTTGTTTAACAATACCTAAGTTTACAGGAGGCTGCACCATGAAGAGGCAGATGCTATCACAGAAGCTTGCTATTATATTATACAAGAGAGCTGCAGCAGTCTTGCTGCCTGTAGAGACCTACGTACCTGCCAGAAGTGGAGGATGTAAGTGGGTTTTGAGCAGCACTGCATGTATCAGCTGGTCCCACTTAAACAGATGCTTTTACAAACCCTTGGGGAATCCAGCAAGTATTCAAAAGGATGTCTATCCTAAAAATCTACTCTTCTACAGAAGAGTAAGCGCTAATAGCAGTAAAAGCACAATGAGTATAATGAATGTAGATTAAAAGGAAAATGAAGAAAAGGCAGGCAGCTTAAGAACACACACTGAAGAAAGAGGAGGCAATGGGAGGGAAAAAAAAATAGAGTGCTCACAGAGAATAGGAACACGTGCCCTCAGTGCAAAGAGGTTTTACTGCCATGCAGAGGTGCACATGGAGAGGCATTCAAGGGTTTTCCCCTTGGGGTACATATACCTGTGATCAAAAGGCAAAGAACTACTCCAAGAGATACTATGGTACAACTGTCTATCATGCTCACCCCCAGAATGAGAGTCATGAGCTTTATACCCTACAACTTTGTAATGCAGATGACAGAAGTAACAACTGGTCAGCATTATTTTTTCAAAAGCATGCAAATACCCTCCACCAAGAGGCTTTAATTGTACTTCCCACACGCATACTCTTTCTAAAAAGAGAAAAAATCAGGACAGGGCAAGAATCTCAGAGTTTGAGACTTACACTGAGTTGTTCATCCATAGTGAGTTTCTGAATGCTCCTTTCTACCAATGATATTTTTTCTACACACAAGCGCATCAATTAACTTGAAGAGCTTTGCTGACTAAGCAGATGTCAGGGTAATATTCCAGTAACACAAGAGTTTCTGTCAGCTAGGAACACACTCCACTCTATCCTACCATGTTTGGCTACAGTACTGGCATTCAAGTGACCCATTCTCATGTGAGTGATTTGCAGTGCAAAACATAAGAGATGCAACAGTAGATATACACCTCAAAGTCATTTTTCCCCCACAATGGGATGCTACATTTCTCTTCATAAATTTTAGGACCCAAGCCAAGCAAAACAAGGCTAATAGTTACCTAATGAACACAAAGTGTTGCTTGTCTGGGACTAGAATCCATGTACAGAAGCTGGGAAACAAGCTTGTCCATCTTTAGAGATACACATAAGATTGGCTTTAAAAGCATTTTCCTGTTTTCAAGTCATGAATTTCAATTTCTGCAGCCCACTGCTACCTAAATTAGGCCACAGCTTCAAATCCAATAGCCAATTCAGCAGTACCAGAACTTTCCAGTCACTGAACTTCAACAGTGTGTCAATTCTGTGAAGCCTCAGTGTTAACTAAGGCAGGAATATATAAGCACAAGTCCTGGAGCAGCAAGTTTAGTGCCCTGCAATCACAGGCAGCTGAGCTGGAGTTACGCTGAAGGTCCACAGAATATTCATATCTCATTGCACATCAGCACACATATCTAATAACTGATTTTTCATTTATGAAAAATAAGCATGATGAGCCACAGGAGGAGAGTAGGAAAAGAACAGAAGCATATGACAAAACCAGCTGATCAATTTAAGTTCTGTGATTGTCAATATTTTAAGACTTAAGGAGTAACACACCAGAATCCCTGAAAGTTCATGGTAATAAGGTAAGAGAAGAAATAACACTTGTCTGTACTCAGATTTAACTACGTTTTTAAATAATATTTCCTTTCTCTTATCAGCTTCATGTCAATACAATTTGGTATATGAACTCATGTTGACACACAAGACCAGATCCTCAGCTAATTTACATCACTAACTTTAAATAACAATGCATGAATAGACAAGCGCCTGTTTTATAGCATCCTTTCTTTCAGCTTTTCCCCTGTCTCAGTTCATTTCCTCTTAGCATGCTTTGTTCTTAAAGCACTGTTAACCACTCATACATCAAAATATTTAATCAACATTTCTTAGTCAGAAAATAATCCTGCTTTAGACCAATTCAGTGGGAGACTCTGCAGTGGACTCGACATAAAAAAGGGTCAGGATGCATTTCCAAGGGTGCTTTAGAAAAATCAATGCTGACATGTTTTTAATGAAAATCAATAAGTGACATTAGATAATGAAAGAAACATCCAGCAGCATTGCAGTCAGGCCATTTAGGCAATCAGTTGCAAGAGCAAGCAGGGAGGTTTAGCACTTGAATGTGCAAGTAACATGTGCTTAAATAAAATACTTTTATTTTAAATGAGAATTTTCAAATCTGTTTCCTGTGAACAATGATTCAAGGGCTTACAATTTCTCTTCTCCCCGTTCCCTCACTCACCCCCAACTTCAAGTAAATCAGCCTTAGGAACCAGTGTCACAGTTCCTCTAACACTGTCTCTCCATTGGGAACCACTGACCCGTGGAGCCGCCTCGAATGCTTTGACAAGCTGCAGTGCAGCCTCAGCAGGGGAGAGAGATCCATTAAAAGCTGAAGTTGTGAAACTCTTTAGAAGAGCCCTGTCCCTTCTCAGAGTAATTAATTCTTTGACTGCCACACTGAGATGCAATGAATGAACACATACTCTCAGGAGTAACAACTATGGTAATGGAGAGAAGCTGTACAGACAAAGAATACAAGTGCGCACTTGAATGGGGCTAGACACTCTATATGTAAACCAATGGTGCTATACACATGCCTGAAAATCAACAAAACTCCATCGAAACCTACCTCATTGACCAGTATTTGCCATGGAGTTTAGCTTACACTCGCAAATTCTTTACCAAAATCCCATGGGAGCCACCAACAACACTTCCACACAACTGAAAATCTTTGCACCAGCTGGTAACCTATAAAGTACATTCCCCAAATTTTGGATATAAGCACATACAACATCTCTCCCAGCCACAAAGAATGGTCATCTCAGTGGGACTACAACAAGACTACCACTCCAAACTGCATGACTTGTATGCAGACTTGCTGACTGAAGCAACGTGCTTGAAGAACATTGCTCAGGCCACTGCGGGACTCATTGCGGCATATAAGTGCAACAGGATTGGTCTCGCATGCTTTTCGTGTAAGGGAGGAGGGATTCCATTTACTTAGGCTCTGTGCATTTGATTAGGATTAGGATAAGTCATTTGCAATACTGAACTCGGTCCCCTGGATCTAACTGTACCCATGCAAAACTGCATGTTCTGTTTGCAACTTTTAAAGTAACGCTGAAATGAAGTGAAACAACCAACATCAACAAAAAAATCAATCAACTTGATAGCAGAAAATACATCAACCTGGGAGAAACACTAATTAGAACGCAGAAATAAGTACTCATTATTAAATGACACTCCAAGAAAGCGGGGGCCGCAAGAATAAACCTTTCCAGACAGAGACACATAGCAAACCCTCACCTCTGTAATAGTTCTGTCTGACTCATAGCTTAAAAAAAACTCAACTCAAAAAAAGAAAACTAAACTTTAAACAGCTCCAGTCAGTGCCACTGTTCTAAATCCCACTGTTCCAAAACTAACAAGGAAACAAATAAACAAATTTCCCCCAAGGGTATGAAGTATTCACACTTTCCAGGAAAGTTAGCAAACTGCATAAACCCAAGCACAACTGTAGGCTGCATTGTATGTTTCAATGAAAGCCAGCAATATTTGAGGACAGATTTGGAACAAAAGCCTACCCATGGAGTCAACAAGACAACTGCAAGATTCATTACAAAGTCAGACATGGAGTTTTGGCTTCTGGCTGGACGGAAGGCTGTAGCATTAACACATGGTTCATTACAACAGAATTAGAGGCTGGTTATTCAGTATTGCAGAAATTAGGGATGGTACACATCAAACAGATTTTCCCATGAAAACACAGGGCCTCCAGACCAGCCCTAGAAAAAAATCACTAATTACGGTGCAGAACCTATTTACATTCACAGAATACAACTTCTGTTTGGCAGTTCTTTGGCTTGATTTTTTCCGCTGCAAAGGATTTCAAAGTCATCTTCATGAAAAGGCATGACTGAATTTTTTTTATATTACAGCAGAAATTCGAACAGAATTAAGATATAAAACCAGACAATAGCATTAATTTAATATTTTCTCTTGGAAAGTGTACAATGACATTTTGTTAGTAAGATAAATTATTTTGCACCTCATAAGCAATTACTGTTATATTGAATTACTGTTGCAATTTAGACAGTTACATGTAATCAATCAAAGAAGATTTTAAGCTGTTGCTACTTAATGGCTAATTCCTCAAAACACAAAGTATGTGAGTTCATGCAATCAGCCTCCTACAGAATGAATGGAGGTGTTGCAAAGTAAGTAAACTTGAAAGTAAGGAAACCCAAAGATCTTGGAAGGGAGAAGGAGAGCTTCCTTACTATTAATAAAGCACATCCAAAATACTTGTAATGAGTGCAGTATTTTGCACTGATTTCTACTGAAGTTCTCATAAAACACATTATGCAGTATAATGAAATCCACTACATCTTTTAGCAAGTTAGGATGCATTTGAATGAAGAGTTTTTACTGAAAATAGGTCCAAGGCACCAAAAGCAGAAAACAAGACTATATGAAAATGTCCATTTTCTTAACCACTGCTCACTGCTGTTTACAACATGTAAATACCACCAATGAAAGAAAAGCTTCTTCCACTAAAAAGGAAAAAATATATATTAAAAACACCCAGGTTTTAAGGATCTTCCTTATTTACAGTTTTTTATATAACATCAGATTCTCAATTAGTATAAGTCAAAAGGCTCCTTCAATATTAACAGAGATCATATTTTTTCTTCCAGTTAAACTCTCCTGACATTTTAATTATACACAAGGTTTTACTAAAGACTCAGACAAATAAGGCAGTGTCTCGGTTACATCTGTTGTTCCCCGTTTCCTTCTGAAAAGAAATGGATCCTGGTTTTGATGCTGCTAGGAATATAGTTTTTGCCATTCAGTTTCCAGTGAGCTCATGAACCCATTTCTGAGTGCCACTCTCCTTAGCTTCAGAATTCTCAACCACCTCCCGCTCTTCATTGACTTCAATGTGAGCTGGCCTGGATCCTCACTGCCAAAAGCAGCATTAAAAAAAAAGAAAGAGGTAAGGGATACAAATACAGGTGTTTCCATGATCCACACCTGAAAGTGTCAGAAGGTTATTTTGTACTCATAAGCCTTTAAAGAAGGTGAGAAGCAGGTAATAATAAGGGATGATTAACAACACAGAAAACTATATGAAAGGAAGCAATAAGTGGACTTAAACCCAATATATAAACCTTAACCCTCCCAAATCGATCCACAGACAGGTATCAATATGAAGATGTAACCACACTGCTGTTTGTAATTTGAAATGACATATTTAAGAAAAATACTTAGTTATTCCATTTGTTGTCACTGATTCTTTCTCTTTTACTCGGAATACTTTATCTTGCAGCTCGGTCAGTTCTCTTCTTGACACTTGCTAAACTAATCTGATTAACTAAATGAATCCCCAGAAGCAGCTAGCACATTTTCTAAATGGTTGGCTAGCTGGAAGTTTTCTCCTGCCTCATTGCTACAGCTGACTCAGCTGGATGGATGGCTGACTCTCCTCAGAGGCCAGCCAAATGAATGGCTTTACAGCCCTTGTTCCCCTGGCAATCTGTCATCAAGTTCAAAAGCAACCTTCCAATTTCTTAGCCCTACTGCCTATACATCAGTGCATCATTCAGCAAACAAACCTGAAGTAACATCCCTGCTAACTTTCAACATACAAACTTGTGCATGCCAAATTCAAGTCAGACATGGAAGCAGTTCACTAAGATCGTTACACGTATTTTTATGCACATATATATTTTAAATAGACATTTTTTTTTTTTTTGGCAGAAAGAGAAGGAACAAAAGGAAAAGTCAGGGACATGATTTGAGTACATATTTTTAGTATAAAAAATGCCCAGCAGCTAAATTAACCTACTGGTTTCTCTGACATAATGTATCTTGACTATACTAAAAACACATGAAGCTTCATACTCTTACAAAAGGAAGAGACTGCTATAGCAAATTTACCTACTCTGGGGCAACACTTAAAGCATGCTCAGTCAATTTTCAGTTTAGGTTTTACTTTATTTTCATGTACCAGGCAGGGAATGGCCCAATTATACTAAAACTCACCCCAAAGCATCACTTCGTGCCAGTCTCTCACCCATAAGCCCATGTGCATCACTCTCTGATCCAGGATTCCTGAGGTCAGACCCCCCTCAAAGCTCACTACTTTTCAGTATCAACTCCAAAGCTCTAGAGATTCATTATCAGCTTTGCAGCTCTACCATTTGCCTGCCTGGCACTATCTGATTTTATAAAGCAGTAGCAAATACTTAATTGCACAAGTATAATAAAAGAAAATAGGGTTGAGCAGGAAGAAGGAAAAGTCTTGAGAGACTTTCTCTCTTCCCTCTTTACCCTTAATAATATGACTCCATTTCATAAAAGATCAAGAGGGACTTTATATGTCAGTCTGTACTAACAAAAGCATAATGAAAAAGTCCATCACTTCCTCAGTTACTGTGAGGGAACATAAATGAATTCCACAAAGGAACAACTGAAAGCAATCAGATTCATTTTCTGCACAGTTTGGGGAAATGCAATGCTCTCCAGGAAAAAAAAAACAGATTAAAAATACCAAAACAAACAAACAAAAAATACCAAAACCACACTAAGATTTGCTTCCTTCAGAGCTAACAGCCCATTTGAATGAAGAGAGCTCACCTTTCAACAACTGGCAAAAGTAGTGAATCACCACAGCAAATGTTGCAGCCTTCAAAGCTATATAAAAGCATCCTCTAAGCTTTTCAGAGGTAGAACTCCTTCCACATCTTCACAATCAACACACTCCTTTATCCACTGCACACCACTGCCCTTGTTTCCTTGCTGTGGCTGGACAGAGGTCACAACAAAGCACATCACAAACTAGATGCTCAGATTATATCCTGTCTCAGGACTACAGTTATTAGATGAATTTTCTTGCAAGTGGCATTCAAGAGAAACCACCATGACAACATCCTGCATCATGTGTCTGGCCATATCACACCATACATGTTTTCCCACAGTTGAACGTACATGATTCTCAATGAAGGCCTCTCTACACTCACTACTGAATATTGCCCAAAGAGCCCTTCTAAACAATTCCACAAGTGCTTTTTTAAATGCTTTCTGTAGTTGGCAATTTGGTTAGAGGTGGATATTCAGCCTCCCTTTAGATCATGCTTTCAAACTCAGCAGAACACAAAGCCCTGCCTCACGTGGTATGAAGGTTTCTCATGTGTCAGGCTGAGAGGCAAAAGGCAAATAGGGGCACTGTTTGGCTTCAGTTTTTTGATATATTTTTTTTAAATGCTTTGCATTAGGCTACTACTAATGTAACTGGCCTGAAGCAATTCACCCAAGCTCCTCACCCTCCTGAGTCACCATGCAGAACAGCCAATAAGAAAAATACATCTTTTGAGCAATTAATGTTCAGTGACAATGATTGATACCTTATCTGAGGTGTACAGGACCTGACAAGTGTTATCCAGTCTAGTCAGGCTGGCAAGCTGCCTAGGTACCTTAATATCTTCATACCATAAAGGTACAGAAAACCAATGAATATAGACTTTCCTTCGAACTGCATTAAAGCATGTTCCTTAATGTATAAACTTCTGAAAGAGGAACTGAAGGTCAGGGGAGCAACTAGAATCCACTTAGCATAAACCAAACCCTCAGCCTAGCTACACATGTAACTGTGACAAGCACTCACTAATGAAAGACTCCAAGGGAACAGAGTAGGCCAAGTCAGTCTTGTCAGTCTTTCCCACTCTGAATTCAGACTTCACTAATGAATGCATTACACCTGGGACTGTAAAGAGTAAATCCCAGGCTGAGTGAGCTACTCACCTTTACTGAATATTCCTATTACATTGTCACAGATGGCGAATTTCTGAATCATGACAAGAAAACCATTGAGCAGTCATTTTTAAAGACAGTGCTTAAACACTTTTACCAAGAACTACACTTCTACACCAGGCATACTGGGATGGCAAGCTAGCCAAATCAACTAAGTAGCAATGAGAGACTTTCAGAGGCCTTACAAACAATATACCATCTTCTCATACTTTGAGCCATAAGTCATGCACCTGGTAAAAAATTGGAAGGAAATAGACACAACTGAGTAGAAGCTTGGTTTAAGAGTCAATGGTAGGTAGATAAGTGATAAAAGATAAAATATCTAATCCCCATACAACTGTTACTATTTCTCACACATAAGCAAAAAAGCTACTCATCTATACATAAACTTCTGTAAGGAGGTACCAAAATTTTAACTATCATGTATATTTTGACCTTCAGTTGGTGGCAGATACCTGCAGATGGGATTAGACTCCCCTGTTTATTTCTTCGGTTTTATCTCCTTGCCCCATACAAAGCTGTGAAATGCTCCATTATAGAAGGATCGCTGCTCATGACAAGGTGCTCCCTCAGGATATAAAGTTACCACCTTATATACGCAGGCTCCACCAGAAAAATAACAAGAGTATTTTAAGTGGCAGCTCATACAGGGATATGGAAGAGCAGAAAGCAGATTCTGCCAGGAGAAAAGAATGGAGCTGGAGGAAGCGAGAGGATTTCCAATAGCAGGGGTTAGCAAAATGAACTGGATTAGCGAATCTCCAATTCTGAGCTGTCAGAGGTGAAGGGATCTGTTCCTTCAGGGATATTCGTAAGAACACCAGTGATTAACAGGGAATGATGCGCTGCACAATGATTGGATCTACTCCTCCCTCTTGCACACTGCCTTCCCCCATCCCCATATATCTGGCAGTATTACCTAGATGCTCACCAACTGCTGGAAGGAAGAACTTTTTCATTCTAACGTGAAAACCCAGAAATGCGTCGGTACAAAGGGCAGAATAGAGCCTTAAGTATTTGTCTTTCAGAACATTCCAAACTGATCATTTAAACTATAGATTTTTAAGATGCTTGGTTAGAATACTCCAAAGCCTTTCTTTAATAGATAGCTCTAAGGATACAATCAGTTCCCCTTCTGCCCTGACATCACACAAAACATCTCAGGCAGCAGTTCATAAATCTGAGCCACTGTGACAGATTTCATCTTCAATAGAAAAAAAAAAAAAGCTGGAAAGGAAACAAAAAAAAAGAGGATCTGAGGAAAATCTATTCATTGAGCAGGGAAATGAGAGTACTAAATTCAACTGGCAAACAGCAGCCTGGCAAAGGACTTATAGAGACCACTTCTGAGTGTACTGTCACAACTTGGTTCTGTATTGTATGGACTCAGTGAGAAATGCAGCATGGTTTTGTATGCATCCATCCAGCACTGCAACAGTCAGAGCCTTTAAGATCTAACTTCTCCTTATCCATTTAAAATCTCACTATACTGTGCAAACCCAGACACAGATTCAAAAAATTCTCAATACCAAAAGTTGTGCCATCTGCAATGGGCATATTGCAATGGAGAAATCCTCATGTTTCATAACAAAAGCACTCGCACAAAGATGGTCACTTTCTTTTCACTGAGCTCTCTAAACAAATTTACACTAATCCCACATCTAAAAAAAAATATTTAAGAGCCATAAAGCAAGGCGTCCTTTCCCCTCTTCTATGGAGGATTACACATCAATTCAAGCACAGATACAAAGAGTGGAAGGGGTTAGAATCTGTATACAATGGGAAAGGACGCTAAAAAGCACTACCTACAGTTAATGTTAAAACCCCTAATTTCAGTCCATTTGTGGATTCAGAGCCATTCTGGTCAGATTTCTTCACTGAAATCAGATGTCTTTGCTGATCCTCAGAACACATATGATACAGTGTGTAGAAGTACAAGCCCAGCTTGTCCTGGGCTCAAGCTATACCATGCTTCGTGGCTACAATGCATCTGAAGAAAATGGGGAACTTAGACAGGAACCAGCTAAATGTATAACCTGCTGATTACCCAGAAACACAGCTTTCAGAGTTGAAATTGGGAGGAGGAGAATGGAAAAGGACAACAGCAGTTCTGAATCCTAAGTAGCATCAAAGTATGAACACAACCGAGGAAAAAAAAATGTACATAATTCAACAGACAAGGTTTCACAAGGAATTAATGCTATATATTTGCTCTGTCCTTGTATATAACCAAATAGATGTTATAATACTGAGACAGCATGTTACAGTTACATTACAAGCATGCACACTGCCTGTAACAATAATTAGAGCTTTAACAAGCTCTAACACTAAATGCTACAACATGGCAGTGTCATGATCATTTTAACTCTCAAGCTGTCCAACTGAGAAGGGAGCTTCTGCTTATATTAGCTTTTATTAGCACACCACTTATCTAGTTTCTAAAAGCAGAATTAAAATCTTCTGCCGTGTGCTGACACCTGGCTCTTGTCCAAAATCATATTTCATTTAGTATTATCCCTGAAAAATGGATAAGCAAAACTGGAGGGAGACGAACAGAAAGACAGTTGCCCATTATTGTCAGTCCATTCCATTTGCCCATCCTACAGCCTTCTGGAGACAGGAATGCTCAAGAAGTCACATGTCAAGAAAAAATGAGTTTACTAAACTCATCAATTTAGACTGTTGGTCTCCCTTTTTGTCCCCAAAAGCCTAATCACAACATCACTTCTGCACAAGCAGCCTGAGTGTAAATTTAATCTCAGTGATCAGTCTTCTGGCTCTCTAACACAAGTTGTGCATAGCCAACACTCTTGCAATGTGTTTCCTGACTTGAGAAAATAAAATGAGCCACATGCAAAGAGTTGTGCTCAATGGCTCAATGTCCAGCTGGAGACCAGTAACGAGTGGTGTCCCTCAGGGATCAGCCTGGGGACTGGTCCTGTTTAGCATTTCTGTTGGTGACACGGACAGCAGGATTGAGTGCACCCTCAGCAAGTTTGCTGATGACATGAAGCTCTGTGCTTTGGTCAATACGTTGGAGGGAAGGAATGCCATCCAAAGGGACCATGACACACTTGTGAGGTGAGCTGATGCCAACCTGATGAAGGTAAACCATGACAAGTGCAAGGTCCTACACTTAGGTCGGGGCAATCGCAGGCACAGCTACACGTTGGGCAGGGAAGAGATTCAGAACAGCCCTGTGGAGAAGGACTTGGGGGTGCCGGTTTATGAGAAAATGAACACGAGCCAGCAGTGTGCTCTTGCAGCCCAGAAAGCCAACCATATCCTGGGCTGCATCAAAAGGAGCGTGACCAGCAGATCGAGGGAGGTGATCCT
>JASSUY010025180.1:0-13807 GCA_032466535.1 Forpus xanthops
AGGGAAGTTGTGAATGCTCCATCGCTGGCAGTGTTCAAGGCCGGGTTGGACATAGCCTTGGGTGGCATGGTTTAGTGCTGTCCCTGCCCATGGCAGGGGAGTTGGAACTGGATGATCTTAGGGACCTTTCCAACCCTAACTATTCTATGATTCTATGATTTTAAATCATCAGAGGGGTCATAGACAGGCAACAACAAACCAAATCAAGTTCCTTTTAAACAAAATGTTAACATTCTTTTCACTTTCAGTGAAGAGACAGCCAACACAGTTTTCACCAGTGGCCTAGGAAGGAGAGGTTCCAGGATTTCCAGTCCAGTTCTGCTTGATACCATTTTTGATGTGCTGATTTGGGTGGGATAGAGTTAATTTTCCTCAGAGTATCTCGTATGGGGCTATTTTTGGATTTGTTGATAACACAGAGGTGTTATAGTTACTGCTGAGCAATGCTTACACAGCATTGAGGGCTGTTCTGCTCCTCACCAATGAATAGGCTGGGTGTGCACGAGGAGCTGCGAGGGGACACAGCCAGGACAGCTGACCCCAGCTAACCCAGATGATATCCCATACTACATGACATCATGCTCAGCAGTAAAGCTGAGGGAAGAAGGAAAAGGGGAACATTGGGAGTGATGGTGTTTGTTTTCCCATATAGCCATTATGCGTGATGAAGCCCTGCTGTCCTGAAGATGGCTGAACACTTCCCTGCTAATGAAAAGTAGTGAATTAATTCCTTGTTTGGCTTGGCTTCTGTGGGCAGCTTTTGCTTTACCTATTAAACTGCCTTTATCTCGACCCACGAATTCTCTCATTTTTATTCTTCTGTTTCTATTCCCCATCCCACTGCAGCAGAGTGGAAGAAAAACTCTGTGGGGCTTAGCTGCTGGCTGGGGTTGAACCATGATAGTCCATTTTGGTACTCAGTGTGCTCATGAAGGGTTCAAGATCACAACAGATTTGATTCAAATGTTATATATTGAATTTGTAGCCGTTGTTGCTGTCTAGCTATTAATTGAAAGCCATGGGACTTGCTTGCCTCACTGTCTGTCAGAGTTTGGTGCTCATTGGTTTCACTTCCACTGCTTTCCATAGTGCAGTGCTGCTTATCACCTTACTCTGCTGTGCATGGTGACGTTTTGATAACAGCAATGGTGATGTGCCTGGCTGGCAGATGGCTGGGGCCTCGCTGCTGCTTCTGTGCTGCTGTACTGGGTAGGCTGGAACTCCAGAGTGAACTCGAGTCGAAGGGGCTGTGACCTGAGGATGAGTCCATGTGGGACCAGGACACCCTGAAAGCATCAGTATCAGTGTATAAGACACGCTAGAGCAGGTACATCTCGAATGCTGCGGTTATGTCTGTGCTATAGCAGGGATACCTCTGAAGGGATTGTGGTCCAAGTCCGTGGTGGAGAAGGTACACCTGAAAGTATCGATGGCCATGGATAAGCCCATGCTGCAGCAGACACATCCTGAAGCATCAGCGGCTGTGCGTGTGGTCATGCTGGAGCACCTTACAACATGTGGCAATGGATAAGCCCATGACAGAGCAGGTATACCCCTGGAGAGCCATGGGTAATGCCATGTTTTGAGCAGATCTGCTTCTAAAGGGACTGTGGCTATGGGTAAGTCTATGTCACAGCAGGTACATCCCTGGAGAGACCGTGGTTCATAGATAAGGCTCCATTTGGAGCAGGTACAGCCCTAAGGGACTGCAGTTTGTGAAGAAGTCCAAGCTGGAGCAGGAACAAGGGGAGGAGTTCATTGCAGTGTTAAACCCTATGGTTTGGTGAAGATTGTAATGGAAATACCTTTAAATTGCTGGAACCTTGATTTGATTTGCATGTTATAGTAACTACTATAGCAGGAACCACTAAAATTAGTGGAGGACAAGTCTTGTGAGAAGCAGTGCAAGTCCAGCAGTGACCCGACATGATTTGACTTAGATACCCAATAGCTCCATGCAACACACCGTTTCTCCTATCCCATCTCCCAGTCCTGGAGAGGGCTGAATACCTGCTTGCTGATGGGAAATAGGGAATGAATTCCTTGTTTGTCTTTGCTTGTACATGCAGCTTTTGCTTTTCCTATTAAACTGCCTTTATCTCAACCCACAAGTTTTCTCACTTTTACCTTTTCAATTCTGTTCCCCATGCCACTGAAGGGGAGTGGAAGAGCCTTAGTTGCTGCCTGAGGTTAAACCATGGCAGGTGGGTATTTGACATTCCAGCCTCAGTGAAGAGAATGAAAAGATCTTGATGCTCTAAGGAAATCAGATCCCTCTCCTCTACATCTGAGCACCAAGCAAGCAGAGCACAGGACTTATTTTGAGCTGTTTCCCTTAGAAGAGTTCCTGCTTTGTTGAGTAAAGTTGATACCAAGACCTCCCTGAGGACACGCTTACAATGCCTTTTTCCTGCTGCTCATCCATTCCCACTGTTAACTTTTACCACAATCTTGCTGCAGATCAGTGGGACAGACACTTAGGATGGGACCTATGTAACCTGACTGTTGCCACCTAGAAATTTAATGTCTAATTCTTGCTTTTTCCATAGCCAATATACATGAAGGGGATCTCCCCCCTTTTAAAAGGTGCATCTGAGGCAAATGACATGCAATTCCCGTGCTCCACTGAGTATGGAGAAGACCTGGACAATCAGTTAAGGGTACCCAGGTTTCAGGCAGTTTCCATTGTGTGACACCCCCATCACTGACTTATAATGCAGGTCTCACAAAACCAGGCAGTATCATAGGAAATCACTATTTTCATCCCTCTGTGACTTCTGTATGTATTAGATTCACCCAACACTACAAACTCAAGATGATTTTTTGTTCCTCAGAGGAGATCCTGGCATCCAAACTGTACCCTGCTTTTTTCTGCTCTGACCTCCAAAATACAAGTGGACCCTGGCACTGAAGACATCCACATCTGGAGCTAGCTCTGAACTTCATGGTGGCCTCTGTAATGGCATCAGACCTCTGGCTCCATCCCTGATGGTGTCCAAGGCCAGGTTGGACGGAGCCTTGGGTGGCATGGGTTAGTGTGAAGTGTCCCTACCCATGGCAGGGGGGTTGAAAATATATGATCTTAAGGTCCTTTCCAACCCTAACTATTCTACGATTCTATGATAGCAACAGCCATGATCTTGGAGAAAGTCAGGTTTGCCCACTAGCTGCACAGTGCTGCTCATCTCAGCCAGAAATTAAGGTATTAATGACAGCTTCTGCCTTGTGATTTTTGGTTTTGGGGAAGGAAAAAGTGGAATCCACCTTACAGTACTACATAGCATCTGTTCTACTGCATATGTTAGATATTGTTATGTACTACCATGAAACACAAGCATAATGGACTGTACGTAACAAATACTTCTGAGAGAGCAAAGCCCATGACATAACGAAGTTATTGCTACACCCTTAGCTTTTGATAATCTATGATGATAATAAACCCATTTGGTGGGTGTTTTCTCTGTCACTCCTACAGTCACATCAACACATATTATGCTGCTGGCACAAAAGAGCTCCAGTGACATTGGTTTCAGAGGGTGGAAAAAAGCCCATAAGAAACAGAGGAGAAGGTTTTCCACACCTGAGGAAGGTCAACACAAAGTCTGAAAGAAAGAGTTGAGTTTCTTTGCTAGGGGAGGAGGAGGTGGCTTTCAAAGTGCTGTTTCATCTGATGCATGCCATTTCAGCAGAGGTTAGAGCAGCCCTCCGGCACACATACCAGCTGTGTGCTGCAGGAGTGCAGTGAGCATCCACAGTGCCGCCTCTGCTTCCCTCTGTCCTTCTGCCACTGTCTCCTTCTTTGTAAGGCCAGCAAGGTCATCTGCAGCTTTCAGGAGCTTCCTTGGGTCTGGCTGCTGCTTAACCCCTGCTCCTGGGACACCTAACAGAAACCTCTGTAGGCTTTGAAAGAGAACATCAATCAGCTCATCTCATGACGCTTTGAAGCAGTTGGAAGACTGATGCCTAAAAGCCATGGTGGGAGGCAGAGGGAGAAAGATGAAAGGGACCAGGGCAGGAAGGAGGTGAGATTGATTTTTATGTTTTCCCAGAGAAGCTTGAATAAAGGTGCTCCCAAACATCCCGAGGGAGATGTCCTGGGCAGCCTGCAATATCCTCAGGGGCTGTATTACAGAGTGACCTTTTTCTGAGGAGAATACATGAAAAGCATGTGGGAGAGACCTCGTTTTCCCCCAGGACAGACTGAGTCCTCAGAAGAGCCATAGTACACCGGCTGAGGCTGGCTGGCTAGAGCACTTCCTCTGTATGCAGACTTTAGCTTGGCAGGAAGACTTTGTTGCTCCTGCGATGCCAAGCGATTTGAACAGGCTCCATCCCCATTACAGAAGCTCTCTGCCTGCCTCTGGGAGGAACATGAAGTGTGCTCCTCAGCTCTTCCAATTCCCCCTAACCAGCTTGCCCCATTGCAAGCTGGACACAGGACCAGCCACCTGGATTATCGGAGTGAGCCTGATTTCAGGACATCCAAAATCCCGATAAGAAACCCCCCTGGCCCTCAGTGATGACAGTTCCCAAGAACAGTCCTCAAGTCCTGCTGCACATAGTTTCCTGGCTAGCAACCAAGATAATCCAGTCCCAAATACAATGCCATCACACTGCCACAAGTGGATTCACCTGTCTTTCCAGGCTAGGGAAGTCCTACACATGACTGATTGAAACTATTCTGAGGATGCGAAACCAGATAAAGGCCTTGGTGAGTGCAGGCAAGGAATTTAGCAAATACCACCTTGCTTGCCCAAACTCCAGCAAAACATAAACTCTGCAGCCAGGGATGATTGACCCAGGGTAAATGTTTAACTTTATCCTCCAAAGGCACAAGCAGTTCAACAGCAAGGAGATGAAAAATATAGAATCCCCCCCCCCCCCCCGACATCTTGCTTACCATAATGCTCCTTTGAATGGCTTTGGAAACAAAGTCAAATTGAGACAGGAGTAAATTTAAAACGGAGTGTGTTGTCCCCTTTTTGGATACCATAATAATGTACATACATGAAGAACACCAAATTGGTACACGCTGGAAAAGAAGGGCCCTGACTCGCCTCCCAAAAGTAATGGCATTTCCTCCTTGTAGTGTCTCCTTGGGATTTTCTTTGAGGGAAAAGCATGGAAAAGCATGAAAAAAGGGCAAGAACAAGTGCAGATGTTCAAGGTCTTGGATGCATCACATACCCTGCCCTAGCAGGGAGCACTGCCTCTAGCTGGTGTGAAAATGCAGGGTCAGGCTTTTCAAAACAAGCCGTGCTGATCTGAAAACAAGCTGCATGATCTCCTCTTATGGTGAAGCTTTGCTACTGAAGAAGCCAGGGAAAACGATGGGAGGGTTTCAAAGATGGGACACATTCTTGAATGAAGAACTTGTGTCTGCTCCAAGCAGAAGTGCCTGCTGATTTGTTCCCTGGTTGTGGGCTGATAAAGCACCTCGCTGGTGGCAGGAGGCGGGTGAGTGAGACAGCTGAGGATTCGCCTGGCATTCAGGGATTAACACACAAGCAGAGCATGCCTTGATTTACATCAGCTGTATGGAGTATGCTATAAAAAGCTACGTTAGGGAGAGAACAAAGCATGATTGATTTCTGAACATTACTTGGGATTCAGTGGCTAGAAGCAGCAAGGGGAATCTCTGTCCTTACACATTTTATCCCTCATTACAGTATGACAATGAATACTGTATCCCTGCTTATGGGTGACAGTAAACTGGGATGACAGCAAGCAGGAGAGGTAAAGCTTCTGCCAGGGAATGCAGGGGACCATGTGGCTGCCCTTTGCCCACTGGCCTGTGAGGATGCCTTCCCGTGTTCCAGCTTGCTGCAGGAATGTGACAGTGATCATGCCAAGGAGCTATGGGAGCGCACACATGGACCAAACAGGTATAAGAAGTAACTGCAGCTCTAGAGATCCCTGGGGCCACGCAGAAGGAGCAGCAGAGTGTCCTAAGAAGAGTCACACTGGGAAGGAAGAACGTCATAAGCAAAGCAAGAACTCAAGGTATTTTCCAAGAATACTTTCTAAGCACCCAATGATCTGCAGCTCAGCAGTTTCCCAGCGCAGTCCTTGGGATTTAAAAGCCTTCCATGAATTTTCCTCCTACAAATTTGTCAGCTGTTTTTTTGGACCCAGTCATCTCTTTCCCAGAGACATTGTTAATCCCATACACAGCTCCCTGCATGCTCTTGTCACCCTCTATATCTCTCCTGGTCACTCTGTACCCCTTGAGACCAGATCATAAGAGAGTGGCACAGATTGATCATAGGTGGAAACTCCTCTCTTTCCTGCTGGCTACAGACAAGGCAGCAGAGTTTACCAAAGGCAGGCTGCTAAAACCAGAGTTGATTCCCTTCTTGACACTGAGCACTAACACTGCTGCCAAGGTCTGTGGCTGCAGATTCAAGCACAGCCAGTTATTATAAGGCCCCTGATGGCTGTGCATGATTAGAGAGAAAAGCAACCAGCCTGGAGCAAAGCACAATTGCTCTCTGTGTACGTGTGCATGTTGCTGCAATGCTGTAACAGGAGTAAAAGCACAGAGGAGAAAGCAGGCACTTCCATTTCTCAGACTGCTCTTTTAGACATGCACCACTTTGAGTGGGTCAGATGTGGTGTTTCTGTAAGAGCTGGACTTCATCATCAGAGTATCCAAGATCACATCTATGTCAGTGGCCAGTGCAGAACCCTCTCCTCCTCCCTGAAAAGTGTTTACCTGCTTGGTGTAAGTGAAGGCTGTTGAAGAAAAAGGTGTTTGGTCATTTATGCCAAGACCCTGGGAGTGTGTAAAGCTGCTTTTGGGCACTAAGAGGCAGGTAGCTACCAGGGCTGCATCTGGCCTACTGCAGAAGATGGCATCTGGTCAGTGATGTGTTCTGACATGGCTGACACACCAAGTGAGTGTATTACTCAGATGTGTAAAGTACCAAACCACTATAAACTTGCTGTGTTTGCTGTATCTGCGAAGCACAGATTTTGGGAAGTGTTACAGCTTCTTTTACCTCTGTCCTCCAAGGCTGCTGTTCAGCCACTGAGCGCAATTCCCTCCTTTGCAATGAGGGGAATTTGGCATTCAGGCACAGGAGATGCCCAAAACTGTACAATTCCTTAGGAACCAGGCTAAATCTTACCTTGTGTCTACCATTGTCCCAACACTCCATGTGAATCACAAAGTCATTGTCTCAGTATCAGAGGAATGGGAGGGGGGGAGAGAAGGTACAGATTTTCCCTTTAATCCTGAAACATTATATAGAAATATGTGGAGATGTGAGGGAGTCACATCTACATCAGGAAAATGGCAAACACATACTCAGTGCTTTCCTCTTCCAGGAATAAAAGCCCTGAAGTTAAGAGAAAGGGCAAAACCAGAAGAGAGCCCTCAGGTTAGTATGTAACCTTCATTTCTTGGTAAGTGACAGCAGCGTGCTGCATTGCCGCTCTGCCCCTTTCCTCACGTCATGTTTGCCACTAGGAAAATGAGCCTTTTGCTGCTGAAGTCCACCGTTTCAGAGGCATTTCTTAGCCAGAACCAGGCAAGTACACAGGTATTGAATGATTTTCTGGGAGTTGTCATTCTCATTGATCTCAAAGCCTTTGAGAATCTCAGCTTACATTTATGGTACAGTGTTCAAAGTTGGTTAGAGTACCTGCTAATGTAAGTATCTGAGATAGCTGCTGGGAGCTCCAAAGGTCCTTTTGTTAGCCTGAACTAAAGCAACCCTGGACTCCTAATTAAGCAGCATCATTATGAAGTCCAGGAGAAAAGAACTAAACAACATGCGGAGTAGATTACACAGTGTTGTGGCTGTGTATGGGTCCTGTCACTGCAGGCTTTGGAGTAACAGCCCTGATGGGAATTAAGATGAGCAAACAAGGCAGGAGGAACATGCACTTTCCATCTGCCTTAAACCAGAGCCAAGATCTCCTGTACACAATGATAGAATCATAGAATGGTTTGGGTTGGAAAGGACCTTAAGATCATCTCATTTCAACCTCCCTGTCATGGGCAGGGGTTCCTCATCCTACAGCATGTCACCGAAGGTTCTGTCCAACCTGGCCCTGAACACTGCCAGGGATGAAGCATTTATCACTTCTTTGGGCAACCTGTGCCAGTGCCTCACTATCCTCACGGTAAAGAACTTCTTACTTATATCATTCTATATATACATACAACCTGAAAAGTTACACCAAGGGAGTGCAAGTTCAGTCTCTGGCATGGTACAGCCACAGAGCCCAGGCTGAAGCCCCTGATGCTGCATGGGAGCTGCTGACAGCAGGGCACATGCCCTTCTTAGGGTGAGTGAAGAAGTCCTAACTCAGCCTTGTAACCCGCAGCTTGCAAAGGAGCTTTAAGAAACATGAGCAGAGCAAAGCCATCTTCCAGCCCTTGCTCATACGCCACCTCTTCTCAGAGGTGAAAGAGTGGCTCTGTTAGTGGCAGAGGATATGCAGAGCAGAGCCACCGCATCTTTCCTGTGGATAAGGAGAGGCAGCAGAGGAGGCAGCTGGAGCAGGCTGAAAGCTTTTTCTGAGTGCCACAGGAAAAGAAACCATTATGAAAGCACACTAAAAGCCTATTCATTGCTAAGGAAAGGGCTAGTGAAGAATGTGGGACACATGCCGAAAGCTGCCAGCCAGAGCAACAGGAAGATTGTTAAAGCCCTTTGCAAAGACCCCGTCTCCTTCCTTTGGCAGTGGCGATTCTGGACATGGAGTCATTTTGGACCTACCCATTGAAATCCTGTAAATAGCTGTCTGCAGGAAGGGAGAAGCTGGGCTACTTCGTGTGGGAACTGTAGGTAAAACACCCACGGTGCAGCCAAATGCAGTTAGGAAGGAAGGCAAACGCACACCCTGGAATTACCAGACCTTACAGGGAGCAACGTGGACTCCTGAAGGAAGCAAATGTGGCTGTATTCAGCTGTGCTCCTCAGCAGGGAGCAGTGCTGACCTTGTCCATGCTGGCTGCTTGTGCAGGGCTTGTGCATGCAAGAGGCTGGAGCTACAGAAACTTTGGGCCTTCAGATGGGAATATTTTGCCCTGAGTCAGCACCTACCTGTTCCGACAGACAAGAGAGCTGTCTCCTGCTGTCTCCTGCCCTCTGTCTTCTTTTCCTGCTTGCTCTTCCATTTTATTTCTTTTTCCCATCTCAGCTTTTTACCTCCTTTGAGCTGTTTGGGACTAGTGCCTGTGGGACAAACCCTAGCCAAGGGGCACCAAACCCTAGCCAAGGGGCATCCATCCAAGGAGCAAAGCCCATGAGAAATGCCTCCTAGGTGCCAGGCTATCCCCTTATCACTCATAAGGTGGTGCTTATGAGATTACCATGCCCAGAACTATCACTTATTTGGACCCGATTCAGTCCCTCCCTGCATGGCACAACCTGGTGGGAACCTGTAGTGGTGGATGCTTTACAAACATGTCAGGGAAAGTTCTCTCTGCTTGACAAATCTTGGCAGCAAGGAGATTCCAACACAGCTGCTTTCATACCTAAGGGTTTTCATAGAATCATAGAATCATAGTTAGGGTTGGAAAGGACCTTAAGATCATCCAGTTCCAACCCCCATGCCATGAGCAGGCACAGCTCACACTAAACTATGCCACACAAGGCTCTGTCCAACCCAGCCTTGAACACTGCCAGCGATGGAGCATTCACAACTTCCCTGGGTAACCCATTCCAGTGCCTCTCCACCCTTACAGGAAAGAACTTCTTCCTCATATCCAATCTAAACTTCCCCTGCTTAAGTTTGAACCCATTACCCCTTGTCATGTCACTACAGTCCCTCATGAAGAGTCCCTCCTCAGCATCCCTATAGGCCCCCTTCAGATACTGGAAGGCTGCTATGAGGTCTCCACGCAGCCTTCTCTTCTCCAGGCTGAACAGCCCCAACTCTCTCAGCCTATCTTCTTAGGGGAGGTGCTGCAGTCCCCTGATCATCCTCTTGGCCCTCCTCTGCACTTGTTCCAACAGTTCCATGTACTTATTGCACAGTACCGTGTAGAAGCGGTATTGAAGGACAATCTCCAAAACACTGCTCACTGCTCTACTTCTAAGATGCTAATGTAGTAGCCAGTGTATTTCTAAAAGAGATGCTTCTTAAACTGCAATAGGAGTTGGCTTGACAAGCTTTAAAAAGAAAACCAAATGGTACAGTAGAAGTAGGTCACTACATATTCATGGCGCTGAGCAGTAAACATATTATTCTTCAGTACCCTCATCTCCATTGTCAAAATAAACATTAGATTCCTCCTGAAAACTTTCAATGTATGCAATGAAAGTGCCAGCTAATGCCCAGACAAACGAGCTTGTCTTTGGAGCAGACTGTGGTAGATATTTATATCTCCTCAAAGCCCCAGCAATGGTAAAGACTATTCAGAACACATCCTATTTCCCCCCACCCATAGCAATGTTTAAGGAGAGAGTTCACTGTTGAATGCAAAATAACCAAGTTTAATCTTCCTACAGGCTGACAATGAAATATCAGGATTATTCAAAACAAACCACAAGAGGCAGTCAGAAAGGTCTTTTACTGAATTTAAGGTACTGTTTCTCTCTTGAAAAAACCCTAATATTTAGCTAAATGTTTGATAACCCAAGAGAAATGAAACACGGGCACCAGGATGTCATGAGAGATTATTTGTATATACTACATTAAGAAAAGAAGGCAAAAATTGGATGCCACTGGGATGTATCTGTACTATAAAGTCAGATCAGCCCCACAGTAGGGTAATGGAGGAGGAATGTAGCCAAATGTGAAAAATGAAATTGGAATTCTAAGAGAAAATACAAAAGAAAATTGAGCAAATTAAAGAATATATAAAATGTATGCAGGTATACACACATCCATGCATATCACTCTTTACATCTAAGAGTCATTATATATATTCATATCTAGGAAGTCATCCAGCCGATGCAGAGATGCATTTCAGGCACAGCGCATCTGCGCATTTGTCAGTGCATACATTTGGAAACAACTTCATTAAGATACTTTATAAACGAGGTGAATTTAGCACACACACTACCACACTGCAGATACATGTATTTTAGATCTATGACTCAATTACTGAGCTGTAGCATACACTGAGATTGAAACTGAAGTTATCCATGTATTCAGAGTATCAACAGTTTGATAGACTTATACCCTGGTTTGTTTTGTGGTTGTAAAGTCTGATAATACTCAGAGATTCCTAACTCTTCCTAGAAGAATTAGTAATTTAACATAGCAGGAAGTGCCACCTAATGCTCCTTGCCTTACCAAGATAAAATCAGTTCCAACACAGGGAGGATTATGCCTACAATTTAATTACGTTGCCTCCAGACATGACTGTAATGTATTCAATCTACTCCATCTAATTAAGCTTTGGAACAATCTCATTACTTTATATACCATTATTTTCCTTTCAATTGTAACTCTAATTTTTGCCCTGTATTAATCCTGGCGAATCCCAACAAAGAACACATAATGTAGGATCTACTGTACATGCCAACTGCAAAAGGACATGGCACAGCACATCTGTGAAGCTGCAGTTGTAATTAAACAGCACCACCATCCCCTCAAAGCCCAGGTGCTACCTCTCTAAGCCAGCTGCTTTTGGAAGGTTCCTCCTAACTTTCCACCGAAGAACATCAAAAAAGGCAGAGATTTAAGTGCTGATTTTTGAACTATTCAAACCCCATTTTAATTTGGATTTGATGATACACTCAATCCTTCTGCTATAAGATGAAGCACTTCCTAACATATGTTAGCAAAGGAACACCAGGTCTTCTTCCATTGCAAACCAACGGAACAATGTTTTTACTATAACAGTGCATCTTGGGATCAAATTTAAACAGGGAAGATTTAGGTTGGATCTAAGGAAGAAATGCTTCACTGTGAGAGTGGTGAGGCACAACAAAAGGCTGCCCAAGGAAGCTGAAAATGCTCCATCCCTGGCAGTGTTCAAGGCCAGGTTGAATGGGGCTTGGAGCAAGCTGCTCTAGTGGAAGGTGTCCCTGCCTGTGGCAAGGGTTAGAACTGGATGAGCTTTGAGGTCCCTTCCAACCCAAACCATTCTATGATTCTATAATAGCAAAGAGATAACAGATAAGAAGAGCAGTATTTCTACAAGGAGTATTCAAGCATCACCCTGTGACTTAGCTGCAATACATTGAAAAAGAATCAGAACAAATAACAATGGATGCAAGGCTACAGGGCAGCAGTACGACAGCTGGGTTGGCATTGCCAGTTTTGTATGGGACACTCAGTCATATGGTTAATCAGACAGACACAAAGATGGTTACCCTGAAGTGAGCATTTGGATTGAAAAGCATTGTGCTTGATGAATTCTTGGCTATAATCTAGGGAACGGTACATTAAACCTGTGGTAACAACTGCAACTCATGAATGTAAAAACAGTTCAGGTTTATTCCCAAGTAGAATTCAAAAGAGAAAGAAGACAACTTCCATGAATCATTGCAGGTATTAGTTTGACCTCCCTCCTCCCAGGAAGGTACTGACAATATTCAGTAAGTTGACAATCAAAGTTAGAGAAACTGGAAAAACCTCAGGGAAACATGGCTCTTCCGAATAGGCAGCATTAAACCAACCGCATCAGTTCTGTACTGAAGAATAAGCTGGCTGCTGCTAAAAGATGTAAGGATGAAAGGTGTACTTGGATGCCACTGGACCAACAGGCAAGGAATCAAAACTATCTCCTGTGCTCTGATGGGGAACATCAATCCCCAATGGTACGCTTTATCTCACTGCAATTAATAATGAATATTAACTTCCAGTTGCATGTGCGTAAAAAGAAGTGTTTTTCTTGAAGTTCACTTTCAGTTAAAAGAATGTATTATCTGCTTCAAGAAAAGCCGCAAAAGTTAAACCTTGAAAAAGAGAGAAGTTCAGAGACTGGAACTGATCACAATGTACCCCACTGCAGTGCCAAAATGTCACACACAGCAACAAAATCTAATGCTGTTATGTTGGAATAGAGTCGTTAGACAAAAGACTTTATCAACCCAATTAAAAGAAGGAAATTAGCATTTCCTATGATGTAATGGAATAGAAGGAATATGATTAATGAAGGAAATCACTTCAGGATAAGTGAGGGATGAATAACCATTGCTAAAAGGGCAAGTATCTACCCAACAACAAAATGAACATCCTGGATGGATGAAGTTTATGTGTGCTGAGCTCCTGGGGATGAGTGATGCTGGGGATGGCACCCAAGTGACATCAGCAGTTTTCTGTTGTAGTTAAGTCTTTTGAGGTAGGGAATGTGTCCTTATTCTGTCTTTAGATAGCATTCATCACCATGTACACGAGAAACATGGCAGTGTTCAAGGCCAGGTTGGACAGAGCCAACATGGTCTAGTGGAAGGCATCACTGCCCATGGCAGGGGGTTGGAACTTGGTCTTAAAGTCCTTTCCAACCCTAGCAATTCTATGATGTCTTAATACTATCAGCAGGATTTCTTGGGATTTTATCCCTGTTTATGTATTTCTTGGTAAAACACCTTTGTCGGTTCTTCATAAGGGCAGAAGAAATAATGAAGCCCACAAGCACATAGTGGAATATTTCTTCTTATCTACTTAGCCCTGGCAATGCCTTGGCTGGAATATTGTTCAGCTGAAGTCACCATGCACCAAGAATGACACCAAAACATGAAGGAGGGCTCAGGTGAGAGAAGCAAGAAGGCAGATGCAGAAAAGTATGGCACAGGTTAGACATTAGCAGATATTCTGTGATGCTAAGGATGGGTGTCATAGTTTGAGGCCCCCCTCAAACAGTTCTGTGCACCCCCCCCTCTTTCTTCCCCAGTCC
>JASSUY010025181.1:0-11172 GCA_032466535.1 Forpus xanthops
TGCTCCAGTGGAAGGTGTCCCTGCCCATGGCAGGGGTTGGAGCTGGAGGAGCTTTAAGGTCCCTTCAACCCAAACCATACCATGATTTGATGATCTTTCACTGTAATGAAACAGCGTTATAGCATAGCAAAATACAGTGGAGTGAAGTTAGCATTCTCTCCTGGAGAGAGAAATGTGCCATCACAGAACCACTACTTTAGGTTGGAAGCCCAGTCTTAAAGTTCCTCCAGCTCCAGCCACTGCCATGGGCAGGGACATCTTCCACTGGAGCAGCTTGCTCCAACCCCTGTGTCCAACCTGGCCTTGAACACTGCCAAGGATGGAGCAGCAACAGCTTCTCTGGGCACCCTGTGCCAGCGCTCAGCACCCTCATAGTTACAGGCAAATTATTTCATACCAAAGTCCACCATAACTCAAATGCTGCACAGTTGATACCACTGACACGTAAGGCATCTGTAAACAGGAATGTGAAGTGTTCATTGGAAGTGTTACCAAATGATTTACTAACTGAGGGAAGTACAAGAGTGGGAGCAGCTCTCACCCATTCACACAGTGGTACATGTGTATCAGGAACGAGGTGGAAGCAAGCAAGGTAGTAAAATGCACGTGGTGCACATCGTGTCTCAAGGACATAACTGCAAGTGCAGTTGCTGATTGACAGAATCATAGAACAGTCAGGGTTAGAAAGGGCCTAAAGATCATCCAGTTCCAGTCCCTCTGCCATGGGCAGGGATACCTCACACTAAACCATGGCACCCAAGGCTCTGTCAAACTCACCCTTGAACACCACCAGTGATGGAGCATTCACAACTTCCCTGGGCAACCCATGCCAGTGCCTCAGCACCCACACAGTAAAGGGCTTCTTTCTCATACCCAATCCAAACTTCCCCTGCTTCAGTTTGAACCCATTACACCTTGTCCTATCACTCCAGTCCCTGATGAAGAGTCTCTCTCCATCCTTATAGGCCCCTTTCAGATACAGGAAGCTGCTATGAGGTCTCCACGCAGCCTTCTCTTCTCCAGGCTCAACAGCCCCAACTCTCCCATCCTATCTCCATACAGGAGGTACTCCAGTCCCTGATCACCCTCATGGCCTCCTCTGGACTTTGTTCCAACAGTTCCATGTCCTTTTGATGTTGAGGACACAGAACTGCACACAGTGCTGCAAGTGAGGTCTCCCAAGAGCAGAGTAGAGGGTCTTCCTGTCCTCTTATCCACTGCCAGCAAACAGCAACCAGAAATGCCACGGATACCGCAATGCATTGAGTAAGAGCTCAAAAAGAGAGGGACAGTAATGTTCTACTGATTCAATGCATCTCCTACCTTCACAAGCTATTGGAAAGGATAAAAGAAAAATTCATACTCTTTGTCTATGCAACTCAGTAATCATCACTTCGCCAGAATGTCACAGAACCAGTGAACTATTTGAGTTGGAAGGGACCTTTAAAGCTCATCCAGTTCCAATCCATGCCACAGGCAGAGGGACACCTTCCACTAGAGCAGCTTGCTCCAAGCCCCTGTGTCCAACCTGGCCTTCAACACTGCAGGGATGGGGCAGCCAAGAGTAAAAGATCCAAGGATCCAAGTAAAGACGCATTATGGAAATCTTATTACCTGGGTTAACCTACATCCCATTTATGGCCAAAAAAAAAAAGTACGGGAGGATTTGGCTTGCTTTATAACGCAGCAATCGAAACCCAATCTCTTTACACAGAAACACTCTCGGGGCAAAGGCTGATGTACAATAAAACGTGGCACCAGGAGTTTGTCCTTCCAACACCTTGGCTGGCAGAAGCACTAACCCCACGTGAAATAATCCACTGTATATTACACCTCCTAAAGGGAAAAGTAAAATGAGTTTGTTGTCCTGTGCTGAGGCGCTGGTACAGGGTGCCCAGGGAAGCTGTGGCTGCCCCATCCCTGGCAGTGCTCAAGGCCAGGTTGGACACAGGGGCTTGGAGCAAGCTGCTCTAGTGGAAGGTGTCCCTGCCCATGGCAGGGGATTGGAACTGGATGAGCTTTAAGATCCCTTCCAACACAAGCCAATCTATAGCAAAGTCAATAGTCTAAAACCATAGGGTGATTCTATATGATTTTAGTCACAGGGGTACAAAAGATAAAGAAGTAACATTCATCCATGCAGAAGTCAAGAAGACATGTGCAGTGAACAAGCTTAAATGCTGTGATGAAGCTCTGGTGGGGTGGTGTCTTCAGCACCATCCCTTCCATCCTCTTCCTCCTTCGCTCAGAACTCACTTATTTCACATAGGTGAAACGCACCATCACAAAACATGAGGCAACACTTCATGTATCATTTACCCAAGGCCAAATGCAATTCATTTTGAGGATTGGGGTGGCTTTTTTCCTCCTTCCCACCCCCCTGATTAATATTCATGAGGACCATTTCACAAAAGCAGTTATAAAACTATGGCAGAGCCAGCTTGCAAATATACATGTGCTTAAGAGAGAAGGAGGAAATTCTCTCTCTTGCTCCTGAAAAGGGGGGTGGAGGGAATGAAACTCAAACCAAACACGCTCTGAACGATGGGGGTTTCTAATATTTTAATCGAGTTATTCATTACCCAAAAGTAACAGTGTGGAGAAGCAGATAAGATTCCACAAAAGCTAAGTTCATTTGTTCTGGACAGGTGGCCAGGCTGCAACTCCGTGCAGGCATCCAAAGCCCGCCCACAATAGCACTAAAGACGATTATGCAAATGCTCCCTATTCCCTGCTATTTTCCCAGGAATAGGAGATGGGCTCCATGTGGAAGAAGCAATTGTTTCCCACTCATGTGGAAAACAAACCAAGAGAATGAAGAGAGGGAATGTGAACGGGAGATAGCAACACATCCCCTCTCACCAGGCCGCTCTTCTGCTCCATGGGGCTGAGCAGGGCTTGAAATGATCCCAACGGTAACGTGATTTCCATACGGGAGCATGGATCCAGGGGTCAGACACGGAGTTCAGAGCCCAGGAAATGTATTCTTCATACACAGCCATTCTACATTTTTCCCCTGTATTCTACCGAGGGACAAAGCCCTTTAAAGGTGGGAACTCTCCCTGTTGTAATACATCACTCCAATGTGAATGCTGGGGCTGCGGGATGCTTTAACTATGAGGAGGAGGAGGTTTGTAAGAGATGGGCAGCAGATCATCTCCTTATCTGGGAGGCTGAATTTTGTCACACTTCATGCTGAGGAGGGATCAATTCCTAATTGCACATCTTGATCACAGAGTAATTAAAAAACAAATGTAAAGTTTAAGGCATTTGCTTCACTTCACTCCTTCAGTGATTATTAAACTAAACACGTTTTACTAAAACACACCACCTTGTTGCAGTGTGCATTGCAATTTACCTTGTACCACAATATAGACTAGGTTAAGGGTGTATGTAATACAGTGCTTTTTAAGCACTCGAATGTTTCTTAGATTTCCAACACAGCTCTTCAAAACCCAAGCTTTAAATCACTCATTTCTACATAAAATGCTTTTTACTTCTCCCATACATCCATTTCCCACCTAAGTGCTCATCTAAATAATTCACTTATCCTTCTGCCTAGGTGATAACTGTATCTCAGGGGATTCAGCAGGACACAAAACAGGCTGTAGGCAAAGGAATGTGATCAAACTAACCAGCAGCCACAATGTTAATTCTCAGTTAGGCATCTGACAATCACCTTCCACTAGAGCAGCTTGCTCCAAGCCCTGTGCCCAACCTGGCCTTCAACACTGCCAAGGATGGGGCAGCCACAGCTTCTCTGGGCACCCTGGGCCAGTGCCTCAGCACCCTCACACAGAACAGCTTCTGCCTAAGAGCCCTCTCCCCTCTGGCAGTTAAAGCCATTCCCCTTGGCCTGTCCCTCCATCCCTTGTCCAAAGGCCCTCTCCATCTTTCCTGTACCCCTTTAGGCACTGGAGCTGCTCTAAGGTCTCCCCTTCAGGAGCCTTCTCTTCTCCAGGCTGCCCCAGCCCAGCTCTCTCAGCCTGGCTCCAGAGCAGAGCTGCTCCAGCCCTTGCAGCAGCTCTTCAACCGACACTCTCAAGTGCTCTCCATCCAGTTTCCCCCAGCCTGCGTTTGTGCTGGGACTGCCCTGACCCAGGAGCAGGACCTTACACTTCCCTTGTTGATCTCTATGAGGCTCACACTGTCCCACCTCACCAGCCTGCCCAGGTCCCTCAAGATCCCATCCATTCCTTCCAGCATGTCAACCAAGCTCTGTCCCATCAGCATTAACTTTCACAGAGGTTGAGGATTCAGCTCCACAGCTGAACCCTTCCAGCCACAAACAGGTACCGGAGCAACTGCATTACTGAGGGGCCAATTCCCCATCCAGCACATCCACCAGAGCCTAATTAGCTCCATCCCACTGTGATTTATTGCAGTAACTGGTTTCATACAAGCAGAGCAACCACCACAGTTGTGCTATTTGATCTAATAATAGCTATTTTGTCTTCAAGTGACTATTATTCTTTACTCTATCTATTGTAAAGGCACCAGGTTTCTACAACTGGTATCAGGAGACTCAAATAAGAAATGACCATTGGGTTAACCTTGCTCAAATGAAACACAGTAAAATCTTCCTTCATTGCCTCCTCAAAAGACACAGCAATCAGAGTTACAGTGAGCGTTGAAGTTGATTATTTATAGAGGCAGTGCTAAGGATAATCCATATTTGGGGATTTAAAGGCCAATACCTCTTCCACTTGCAGTACAGCGATGCAGGTTTTCACTCTGGAGTCTGACTTCCTCCTGCACGTTTTCTTTACCTTTAAAAGTCTAGCTTTCCAGAACATAGCTTTTTAGGCTTCTTTTAGCTTCACCTCGACACTACCTAATCTCTGAGCCAGGTTTCCAAAGCACACAAGCTTTACTTCTGTTTCCAATCCCTTCCTCTTCCCCAGTCATAGAATCACAGAATAATCAGGGTTGGAAAGGACCTTAAGCTCATTCAGTTCCAATCCCCTGCTATGGGCAGGGATACCTCACACTAAACCATGGCACCCAAGGCTATGTCCAACTCATCCTTGAACACCACCAGTGATGGAGCATTCACAGCTTCCCTGGGCAACACATTCCAGTGCCTCAGCACCTGCACTGTAAAGAACTTCTTCCTCAGATCCAATCTAAACTTTCCCTGTTTCAATTTGAACCCATCACCCCTAGTCCTATCACTACAGTCCCTCATGAAGAGCATCCCTATAGGCTCCCTTCAGACACTGGAAGCTGCTCTGAGGTCTCCACGCAGCCTTCTCCTCTCCAGGCTGAACAGCCCCAACTTTCTCTGCCTATCTTCACACAGGAGGTGCTCCAGCCTTGATCATCCTCGTGGTGAGCATCTCAACACATCTCAACAACCGCAAGACTTCACCCTGACCATCAATTCAGAATTCCTTGGTAGTTTCTGCCACTGCTTTAAAGAAATGAGTAAAATCCTCCTTGTCACTGATATGATTCCTGTCTCCCTCATCCAACACACTTCACAAACACAAGCGTTAGTGAAGGCTCTTGCCCCATGTGTTTATCAGATGTACACTGCCTTCACCATTGTCTCCTGCCTGTCTGGAATTACTCCCTGGTTATTCCGACACTCTAAAGTAGAAGTTAAATTCTTCCTTTCCCCAATCTACCAAGTGCTTTATGCTTCCACTAACTCCACTCTTCTCACTCCTTCTTCCTTATAGGATGCTCCTCCAGGACCACCCTACCTATGAGCTTCTCTATAGACCTTCCAAAGATCTTTCAACTACTTCTTGTGCTTGCTTGTGCTCCATTGCTATTGTCTTTCAACACCAACACCTTGAATTCAAATGCTTCACTTCCAAGTTCTCTTCTTTGTGACACAACTCACTTGAATTTCTCTCTTCACACTCTTCTGACCCTTCTTCCCCAAATCAGGCTTTTCTATAGTTCCATTTTCAACACCAACTATCTGATCCATCCCTTCAACCTCTTTTTCCCCTTCTACCTCTGCACCTCCTACCACTTCTCAGCTCAGCAACTCCTCGTTTACCCACTTCTATTTCTTTTCTTTGACCTGGTTACACTGAACTTGATCAGCCATTCCATTCCTATAATCTCATTCTTTATGCTGTTCCACAGCTCTTCCCCATTCATTCCTTCCTTCACCCCCCCAACTCCTTTGTTTTCTTCCCTGTATCTGGCTCTTTCCATCTGTGCTTACTGTAGATCTTCTTTCTTGACACTTTTTTGGTTGCATTTAGCATCACTGATGCCAGCACTAACTGCAGCTCTGGAGGGAATCTGCAGAGGGAGGAAAACCTTCAACAGCCTTAAGAACTTACCCTGATTTACTGCTAACTCCCTCTGGAGTTATTAATTCCTGGTCAGTGCCATGTGCAATTCACTGACTCTTTACAGGACAGGGATTATTAGGAGACTTGCCTCTATACATGTAAATAATCAGGAATTTCAGAGTTAAAACCATATGCACAAGCGTGCCTAAACCACCACACACGTTCCCTGCTGTAATTACAGCATGCCTGCAGGTCATGGCAGCACTTGGACTGCTTTGGGGGTTATTCTGCATATGAGAATACCACAACCGGCTCCAAGTATCTGATTGCACAGAAGTGGATGTTACTAAAAGTTCTGCTCTAGCTTTCATTTAGGAGAGTTTATGTATTATTATAGGTCTTTTAGGTATACGGAAAACGTGTTGATGAAGAGACAAAAAGCATTCAGGATATAAAAGCAGGTTATAGTCAAATCCCAGCCTGGTTTGGGCTGAAGGGACCTTAAAGGTCCTCCAGCTCCAACCACTGCCACAGGCAAGGACACCTTCCATAGAGCAGTTGCTCCAAGCCCCTGTGTCCAACCTGGCCTTCAACACTGCCACGGATGGGGCAGCCACAGCTTCTCTGGGCACCCTGTGCCAGCACCTCAGCACCCTCACACAGAACAGCTTCTGCCTAAGAGCTCATCTCAGTCTCCCCTCTGGCAGTTAAAGCCATTCCCCTTGGTCTGTCCCTCCATCCCTTGGCCAAAGCTCCTCTCCAGCTTTCCTGTACCCCTTTAGGCACTGGAGCTGCTCTAAGGTCTCCCCTTCAGGAGCCTTCTCTTCTCCAGCCCGACAAAAACTGCTAGGAATGCATTCAAACAAATAGTAAAGACATGCTAATACAAACTATATATAGCAAACTCCCTTTCAAAATGAGATCCAAAAGCCACTTTCTCTTACTGACATCATTATCCACATACCTGAAAGAAAATACACTTCCCTCTTTTTTGGCATACAAAGCTCAGATGATTCATTGAACATATAATTAACATATGTTTGTCAACTCCTTGTTTCACTGCAGGTCTCCAGCCCAATATTTTCCATCTAGTTAAACAGTGCCACTATTCATTATGCAAAGGTTTGTGCTGCAAAGCAAATATGTGCTGGTAAATACCAGTGTTGGACTCAGTACGAGGTGAGTCATGTTTCAGTTTCAGGTCATTACAGGTAACTCAGCTCTTCATTCTTTAAATGTTTTTCCTCTTTGGATATTATTTGGAGTCTTCCCCTATGAGCCATAGGGAGAAAAGGGAAAAGAAATTCATTGTAAATAATCAGCTGCTCCTGGGAGACAGAGACATTGCAGTGTGCCAAAGCAAATTCGTCCCAGACACAAAGATGTGAAACAAGCTTTAAAAGTGAGATAAAGCAGGGAAATTAAAGAGAAATAAAACCACCTTCATTCAGGACTGTATTTGACACACAGCAGGCAACGTGTGCCTAAAATCCCAAGTTTCTGCAAAGGAAAATGCTCTTCACATGAATGCTTGGAGGGCAAAAGAAGAGAGCTCTGTCTATAGAGGTGGGGGACTGCAGATGGGGTTTTCAGCAACTGCATCAAGACCAACTTTCTGCGAAGGGAAGCCAAGAAAATCTGGTTTTCAAAGATCTCAGCTAGAATCAGAACCCAAGTGAACTGCATTCATATTGAAATCAGCAGTGCTAGATAATGGACTGCAGCAGAACAACTTCTCTTCAGCCAAGGGCAAGCTTCACATTTGCAGTCTGCTCTCATCTCTCCACTCAACCCTTCCTTTAGCACGTCTTTTGCTTTGACTCGGCAGAGTAAGAGGTGTGTTTCTGAACACAAGATGTCAAAGGCAGCTCTGCTGGGACTCAATTGACTTCCACAGGGTTTGGGTCATTAGGAAGCATTTAGATATTGTTGCAAATGTACATAGTGCTGGGCAAACACAGAAGGAAACAGATTTCCTACCTGGAAGCACTTACAACACAAATACACCAAAACCCAGGGTAATCAGATACGCTGTGGTCTGTCAGATGCAGGAATTTGGTGGTGCTTTAAGCGCATGGAATGGGATCACTGAAGGCAAAATAAGGCAAGAAGAAGAGAATAAAACCAGAAGAACAGAGTCACAGACCAGTTTGTGTTGAAGGGACCTCAAAGCTCCTCCAGCTCCAACCCCTGCCATGGGCAAGGACACCTTCCACTAGAGCAGCTTGCTCCAAGCACTGTGTCCAACCTGTCCTTCAACACTGCAGGGATGGGGCAGCCACAGCTTCTCTGGGCACCCTGTGTCAGCGCCTCAGCACCCTCCCAGGGAACAGATTCTGCCCAAGAGCTCATCTCAGTCTCCTCTCTTTAAGCTTAACACACAAATATGCAACACTTCAGAGCTCCACAAACAAGGAGCTTAACTTTAACACAGCAAAGGACATAAAAACACTTGTGCACACAAGAAAAGCACAGGAACCTGTATCAAATATTCCATGAATCATAGAACAGTTTGGGTTGGAAAGGACCTTAAGCTCATCCAGTCCCAACTCCTTGCGATGGGCAGGGACACCTCCCACTAAACCATGGCACCCAAGGAAAGAAAGATTCTGCTCAAGTCATTTCAGGTGCTGTACAAGCGATGTCAGTATTCTGAAGACTGACAAAGACATTCTGGCAGGAATAAAGATGCAAAAATGAATCAAAACGCATGTTAACTATAAAGAAAACAGCACTGAGTAAAATGGTATCTCATTGTTTTCAGAATAAGAGTTTTATTAGTATGATAAAGAAGATGAAAGGGCAGATTTGAAAATGAAAAGCAAATCTAGTGTTGGTTACCAGCAGGGAAGGTCTACCTACGGTGGGACTGAAACCCCAGTACTGCACACTGCAATATTATAGCTTCATAGTATCTCAGACTGCTTTGGGTTGAAGGGACCTTAAAGCTCCTCCGGTTCCAACCCCTACCATGGGCAGGGACACCTTCCACTAGAGCAGCTTGCTCCAAGCCCCATATACAGCAAGAGAGGATTCAGTAAAACCACTCCCTCACTCACTGAGATACTCAATGTGTGGGCAAGAAAACCCAGAGGCGACCAAAAACTGCCTCACCTATGGAAAAGCCTTCAGCTAAATCAAGCACCAGAACAACAAAGGCTGTAACAACCACCTCCCAAATACATACATAAAACATCCTTAGCAGCAGCACATGGGTGACTTAATGAGCCCACATGCGAACAGGAATGATTCAAAAAATGCTCTGTTATCATAAGATGCTGATATAAATGAGGAGCAATTCACAGCACTAAACAGCTTAAAACCTACCCTGGCATGACTTTGCTTCGTGTATTTTTGCACCCCAGTTCTTTCCTAGTATGGCCCTTCTGTATTCGATCACACTGGTACTGAGATTACAAACCCCACATGCACACAGGCTTCTCAACACTGTCCCTGCTCTGAGTATGTGTATTTTCCCCAGGATTAGGTATTTTATCTGCACAGAAAAGCAAACCCACCTCCCAGACATGCAGTGGTGATGGTTCTTCAGTTGGATTTTCATTCTTTGCTGCCACAGCAGTGAATTGCGGGCACCTCTGCACATGATACTTAATTAAAAGCTACACTGCTTCTAATTCTTTAGTCACTTGGATACCACCTCCATTGACCATTTACACAGTGAGAGGAATTCCATCTAAACCTGGGCTTTTATTGTGCATCCAGAGCTGGTGACAGTGTCATTTTGAGCAGCTGGAGGTGCAGTTTGCTCTGAAAACACAGAAAGGTGAAATGGAGAAACACCTGAGAAAGGACAAAGCCCAAATCAAGGAGTATTATATATATTAACACTGTAAAAATACTATTTAATACAGTTTCAGGGATGTTAAACCCTTGATCTTTGGCACAGAGGCAGTTCACCAGCAGCACCTCACTGATGCCAAAGCAGGATCCATTCCTATGTTAAAGCCTGGTATCAAAAAGGGTTAAAAAGGGATCTTTGATTTAAACTACGTCTCCTGCAGTCAGAGAGGGCTGATTAAACACATCTTGTATAGGGATACACCCCAGAGCATGTATAAGCATGGTTTGGATAATACAGGGATCAAAGTGGCTGGCTGAAGCATGTACCAGCACTTTGTACATTGAGGTTGGGTTTATTCTATTTTAAATGGTAGAAAAATACCTGTGATCCTATCGGTAGCCTCTGGCCATGGGTTTAAAGAGCTGAAATCACATCTTAGCCTCAGCAAACTCATTACTGGTTTTTCTGATAACCTAAGTAGAGCAGCATTTATAACCCAGTCCATATAACCACCAAGGAAAAACCTACTCCAGATGTCCCTCAGCACAGGAGACACATAAGCTCCTGAGGACAACTGGTGATTTGAGTCCCAACTGGTAAGGAAAAGTAGATTTCAACATCAGAAGCCTGAGCAAAACAAAGAGAAGTGATACAGGTGATACATTCTGAAGAGCTGATACTGTATTGTCAAACCTAACTACAAATAAAGGCAAAGCAGACAATACCACACAAGCAGGGCTGGACACAGGCACACAGCAGAACAACCCCAGATGCTCTCCCATCTTTACTGGAAAATACTCACCATTTAAACACTCTAAATGCTTTAAAAGTGCACATAATGAGAAGCTCCCCATGACCCGGCTTCAGTGTGTGCTTCAGCCCAGAACACCCCCCCGTGTGCTGGGCTGCACCCCCAGAGCGTGAGCAGCAGCTCAGGGAGGGGATCCTGACCCACTGCTGTGCTCTGGGGAGACCCCCCCTGCAGTCCTGATGCAGCTCTGGGGCAGCAGCACAAGAGGGACGTGGAACTGTTGGAGTGAGTGCAGAGGAGGCCATGGAGCTGCTGTGAGGGCTGGAGCAGCTCTGCTCTGGAGCCAGGCTGAGAGAGCTGGG